>VZTU01004799.1:18328-31466 GCA_013400835.1 Zapornia atra | reverse complement strand
TGGCTAAAGGGAATTCTGCTTAGAATGGAGGGGTGGGGGGAAGGTGCTACTGAGAACCCCATTGTTCCCCAGTCCCTGCCCCCCCTGTACTGCGAGTGGGGGGGAAGAAGGGAGCAAGATTCTGATTAAAGTCTGCTAAGAAGGGAGTGGTGGGGGGAACGTGTTTTAAGATCTGGTTGCATTGGTTTTAAGATTTGATTGCACTCCTGACTCCGGTTCTTCACTGTTCTTTCTAGTGCAGTGTAATGAATTAGAATAGTTCTTTCCTGCACTGTGTTGAGTCTGTTTCGCCCATATCGTCGCTGATAAAATGATCTCTCCTTGTCCTTAACTTGACTCCTAAGCCTCTTAATATATCTTTTCTCCCCTGTCCACCTGGAAAGGGGAGTAAAAGACTGGCTTTGGTGGGCATCTGGCCTCCAGCCAGGGCTAAACCACCACAACCAGCCATTAAATTACAGTTCAGATCCTCCTGCTGCTCTACCAAAATGGAACTCAGCCATGGGGGTAAGATTAGAAGAAGTTACTTTTTGGTGTTGGCAGTGTTGGCATACACTGTGAAGAGGCCTTACTCTAGGCAAGCAGTCAGTTCCTTGGAGTAAACTAGTACCATTAAAGAGCTGGAAGTGGATGGCTGCAAAGATTGCAAGTGACTTTTAAAGCTCTTACTGTTCCTTTAATCTTCTAAAGTCTTAGGTGGTTGTTCTTTAAAACTTGGGTCTGCATATTTCAACCTTTTAAAGTCCAAATTCTAAAGGCCTGGGAAAGGGCAATGTGTTGTTAGATCAGCTGGCATGAAATGTCACAAGGCATTGGTATTAACTCACCCAGCTTTACTTGCCAGTGGTGGGGAGGAGCTCTGCAAGTGAGGGAATGCAAAGGGGAGGCTGTTTCCAAGCTTTTTCTACTTCTCTCAAAATTAATTTCTACTCTGCTCAGGCTGTAATGAAAAACTTACTGAAGTGTAAACTGTAACAATAGTTTTTGTTGAATAGCAACATTTTCTTCACACAGATGGTAAGTTAATGCCCTCTTGGTGAAGGAGAATTCTTTTCTATGCAAAAGGCACATCTGCCCAGATGCTGTACGTGATTTCAACATGAAAATGTCTTTTCTGTTGCTCAAGAATGTTTGCTTTCCTTCTGCTGTGATTTTCCTTCTCTGCAGTAAATCTGGGCTGTAAAGGACTACAGAAGGGATGTTTCATGTGCTCTGCTTGGCTTTGGTAATGGTTCTGTTCCAACATACTCATCTGTTTACCTAAGTTAGGGCCCAGCGTTGTAGGGAACAATACAACTGAAATGAAATAAATTAAGATGAAATATTACTATATTACCTAGAATAAATAAATATATTGAATGTATTAATATGTGTCTGCTTTGTACCCCATATTCACTGTTCTGTTAGACTAAATGTGCATCTTAATTGTACATTGTTATCAGAGCAAGGCAAGAGTGAGGAAGCAGAGGACAGATGAGAGGTCTGCATCACAGCTGTATTTTAAACTTTTTAAGCCATCCATTCAGTCACTCTGAACATGAGGACCAGTTGTCTCCATGGCAATGTAAGAAATATTATTTCAAAGCTTCTGGTGAAGTAGCTGCTGCTTCTAGCTTTCACTTGTTCTAGTAGCTGAGTGCCCCTGTGTTTATATTGATACCAAAAAGAAGAGCTTTTGTAAGTTCAAGATTAGAAGGATAAACCAGCAGTAGTAGTATCCTTAAATGTTTAATGCTTAACATGAATTTTAGGTAATGATGCAGCACTCTGGGAGAGGAGTGTGGTGTTATAAATCAAAATCTCCTTTAAAAACAGAGGCTGGTACTTTTGAACCATTGTTGTGTGCAATGTTGGGCATGTAAACTCTAAGCTGGTTTTTTTTCTGAGGGATGGGGGAGAGTACAGAGAGCACTCAGCCCCTGTTGGATTCCATGAGGAAACCATGCCAAGTCCTTTTAGTTATGGCAGTGTACAGTTGGTATCTTAATTTTCAAGTAGAAGGAGTTGGTGAAAACTTTTCAGCAAATGGAACATTCTAGTTTTGACTATGGCTTTCACCAGTTCTTGAAATGCCAAAGTGGGGAGCTGCTCAGAGCTGCTACAGAGGATCACCCTTTCTTTTTAAGAAGGAGAAGATAAAGAAGAGGAGAAATCAGAACTAAAACCATTTTCATTTTTCATTCTCATTAAGATAATTGGGACTCAGACTAAGAAATAGCAAGCTGTGGTTTTCCAGTTGCTGGGCACTTTGTCCTGCTTAGTGTTAGTTTGCTCCAAGTTCAGCTAGGGTGACATTTGCTTCACGTTTTCCTTCCTGCAGAGAATGTGATATATGTGGGATGAGAACAACTTGTGACTTGATTAGCTTTAATTGTTCACTTGGCTTTGAAAGCAGCTTGTATTCCATTTTGGTTTAGTTACAATGTTCATGTAAGCTATTAATGTTAAAAAAGGAACAAATGATAAATGCTGTTCTGCCTGATGAGGTGAATGAATATCTGCCCTGCCTTCCTGTGGGGGTTTTTTGGGGTGTTTCTTGGTTTTTTGTGTGTGGGTTCTTTTGTTTTGTTTTGCTTGGGACTTTTTGGTTAGTTTTGTGTTTGTGGGGTTTTTCTCTGTACAGGCTGGAGGATGACCTGCTGGAGAGGAGCTCTGTGGAGAAGGACCTGGGGGTCCTGGTTGATGACAGGTTGGCTGTGAGCCAGCAGTGTGCACTAGGGGCTGAGAGAGCCAATGGGATCCTGGGATGCATCAGGAGGAGTGTGTCCAGCAGGTCGAAGGAGGTGATCCTGCCCCTCTACTCTGCCTTGGTCAGGCCCCACCTGGAGTGTTGTGTCCAGTTCTGGGCTCCCTGGTATAAAAAAGACAGGGACCTCCTGGAGAGAGTCCAGAGAAGGGCTACGAAGATGAGTAAGGGCCTGGAACATCTCCCGTATGAGGACAGGCTGAGTGAGCTGGGACTGTTCAGTCTGGAGAAAGGAAGACTAAGGGGGGACCTAATTAGTGTTTATAAATATCTTAGACATGGGGTGCAGGGGAAATGGCCAGCCCCTTTTCAGTGTCTGTGGGGACAGGACAAGGGGCAATGGCTGCAAGTTACAGTATAGGAAGTTCCGCACCAACATGGGGAAGAACTTTTCCCCAGTGAGGGTGACAGAGCCCTGGGACAGGCTGCCCAGGGAGGTGGTGGAGTCTCCTTCTCTGGGGATATTCAAGACTCATCTGGACACCAACCTGTGCAATATGAGCTGGGGAGCTGCTTTGGCAGGGGGGTTGGACCCCATGAGCTCTCAAGGTCCCTTCCAACCCCTGTGAATCTGTGATTCTCTAGTACACTGCATTGGGGAAGTCAGTTTGAGAGGGTATGAGTAAAAGAATTATCCTTTCAGTTGATGCATTGCTTACAATATGCTTCATAATATTTAAGGATGAACATTATATTGTCCCAAAGTATTGTTTAAAATGTCATTATTGATAGATCTGTATCTCTCAGGCACTGAGCTTTTTAGGTTTCTCTTTTGGTTTTGTGTCCAAAACTTGGTGTTTACTGGTAGGCTCTGAAGGCTTAATTGCTATAGTAGGATTTGAAAGAGACAGCTCTGAACTTTGTGGGACTAAAAGTGAATCAACACAGATAAAGCTTTTACTTTAAATGCTGGATAAATGATGGACTCAGTTGAAAGCATTAGGTGGGAAGTATTCATTACGCATAGAAACAATACTGGGGTTTGTTGTAGTCAAGTTTTTGGTACCTTGCCATTACACTGTATCTTAGTTATTAATTATTTAGCAATCAGTAGATAATCTTAAAGTCTGAAGAATTTGTATGACTAAAAAGGCACCTTTGAAAAGCATGGGGTGGATTTGTAGAGGTGTCTCAAAGAGAACGTTTGCAAGCCACGCACATGTAGGTAGATGGGTATATGTTGTACTTACACCTGTAAGTCTTGGGGACAAGCCCTAAAAGAGGTCAGTGCAGCTCTTTCCCTTCTCTCCTGTAAGTTTTATAATATGAAAAAGGAAATCAGACTATTGCTTTATGTAGAAGGAAAGGGAACTGAAAGAAGGAGCCAATGAGATCAGCTTTATGTTACAGATTTGTTTTGTATTCAGGCGACACTGATCTCCTGTAAAAAAAGGATGTTATTGTATCATGAAGTTGAAGAAACAACATATTATGCCTGAATTTAGACAAATTTGTCCAAGCCAGGCTTAGTTAAACATTAGAGTGCCTTGTTCAGTTAAATATCCTAGGGCCTGGTCGTGTAGGATGTCTTGCAAAAACTGAATGGAGGACTTAGGAGAGCTTTGTGGAGGGTAAGGGCTGCACGTGGAAGTCTGTGACACTCCCCTTAATGAGTGAAAAATCACTGAAGAGTGGTTGTATCAAATACCTCATCAGTTACTACAGCTACTCTTACAGATTTTCATTAAGTGTGATCATTTTGGTTGCTGGTTGAAATTTTTAGCCCATTGTTGGGCTACAAGCAGGTTCTTTTGAGTGCTCTCTCCCTCAGAGGTTAGACTGTCATCTCTTGAGTAGGCTTTGTGTAGGATGTGCTTAATATGATCTTATTTTCTTTATTCTTCTCTACTTCTTTAGTGTAACAAGCAATGCTAATATCCCTTAAGTGCTATAACAGGCAATCTCATTACTTCTCATCAGGCTTGTTTACAGAGAAATAAAAACAGCACCAAAATAAATAGCAGCAAATAAAGCAGAGGTTAAAGTATTACCTCCTCTGTGTATCCAGAACCACAAGTCAGACTCTAATGAGGTCATGAGCCTACCTTAAGCTGTTACAGTTCTCTCAGCTGACTTTCAGTAATATTGATGCACTCAGTGGTCAGTAATACATTGTGATTATCAGGAATATTCCTAAGTAAGGAGCCTTAGAAAGTGTGTAATAAAGGCTAAAAAAGCACAAAAACCTTCCCCCCCAGCCTCACCTTACCCTTCTCTTTGTACTGCTGCAGTAGTTTGTGAGGCCATGCTGATCAGTACTGGGGCTTGGCCAAAGCATGCCTATATGGCCTGCATAGATTCATTTAAAAGGCTTATCATGAAAAAGTCTAGTTGGATGTAACAAGATACTTAGGAAAAATGAGAATGTGAAGTGTGTGGGTTTGATTTCCGTCTCAAATGTCTTGCAATATAAATTCTTCTTTTTACATTTGAAAGAACCAGCTTCCATGGAGTAGTGTCCTCCTGTGCACAGTGTTCTCAAATTAATAAATAAAACTCAAAAAAAAATATAACTTACATTCATAGTTTGCATCATCTTAGGATATGAGTAATATTATTTCAATGACTAATCCAGACATACTTGTCAGAGATGGAAAACCTATATTGAGACTGCTTTAATCCATTGGCTGATTTTTATGGTCCCAAAGTCCCTCCAAGTACCTGACTGAAATCCAAATATGCTCCATGTAAAATCATCAGATTGTTTAGATTGGAAAAGACCTTTAAGGTCATCAAGTCTAACTGTAAAACTTCAGTCAGCCTGTTCCAGGGCTTGACAGCCCTTTTGGTGAAGCAGTTCTTGCAACCAACCAACCTAAACCTCCCTTGGTGCAACTTGAGACCATTTTCTCTTGTCTTGTCTCTTGTTACATGGGAGAAGAGACTGACACCCACCTACAACCTCCTACAACCTCCTGTCCAGACTAAAAAAATCCTCAGTTCCCACAGCTGCTCCTCACCAGACTTGTGCTCCAGACCCTTCACCAGCTTCATTACCCTCCTCTGGACATGCTCCAGCACCTCAGTGTCCTTTTTGTAGTGTGGGATCCAAAGCCAAGCCCAGGACTTGAGGTGCAGCCTCTCTAGTGCTGAGAACGGGGGGGACAATAACTGCCCTGGGTCCTGCTGGCCACACTATTCCTGACACCAGCTAGGATGCTCTTGGCCATCTGGGCACACTGGTGGCTAATGCTGAGTTTTACACATAGATCTTTAAATTAATTGGAAGACATAGACCTATTCCCTTGGGATTCAATCATTTGTTGGAGCTTAAATGGTTTGTTTATTTTAGGAAGTGCTTTATTTTTAAATCTATTTTGCACTATAAAATGCATACGTTCTTATCAGAAATCCTAGTACCTACTGCATAGAATTCCAGGTGTTCTCCCATCCTTCCTTCCTTCCTTGTTCCCTTCCCCCACTGATCCCTCTAATCCATGGTTTCTCCTATGCTTCCTAAAAAAGCTGCTTTTTGCTTCTGCTGTTGTTGCTGTGAAGTACACTTCATTTTGCTGAAGAAGCAAGAGCTGGGAGCTCCTGGCTTGGCTGGAGGCAGGTTAGTGCTCTCAGAGGTAATTTGCAGCTATGTGGCATTAGGGAACGTTGTGCTGAAACTCAGGCAATGCCAGTTTTGGCAGGGCCTCCCCCCAGAATGAAGGGTTTTTTCCTTAAGTGGTAGGAGAATTGAAATGTTCACCCAGGGAGGAGAGGCTTCCTAAAGGATATTGAGAGAAACAACCCAAACCACAGAAGAAATTGACCCCCAAATTTAAGTTTCTAGCTGAAAACTTGAAAAATGACTAGAGATTAATATATGGAAAAGAAAAAAGGTTGAATTTCAATTTAATGTTCAAATAAAACCCTGCTTTAACAGGCTCAGTTCTTGGAATTTACCATGCAATGAGCAGGCTTTTTTTGTTTCTACAAAATCCTGTCATGTCATAATTGAACTGAGTGAAGTATTTCCTATTGCATTAGTGAATAAGCTCTGTGTAATTATTTAAGTAAATTAAAGAAATTTGTTAAAAAATGAATGGTATAACAGAAGGCTAATTCCAGATATGGCTTGAAAAGCTTGAGCAGAGGTTAAGGTGTTTTATCTGTCTCTTGGATGGGGAGCATGGGATATATGGTTCTTTCAGTTCTCAGGAAAGGATCTATTTAAGTTCCTTGTGTTTACCTGCTAGATACAAAATTGTTATTTTCTGTGAGTGTGCTTGTAGCCTTCACATTATATATTATCACTGTATAATTCTAGAGGGGAAAAAGCTCTGTTACATTCCCAAGAAGTATATGCTAGGTTATTTCTAGTGACAAGAAGCATTAATATTTGCCCTTGTTAAAATTTTTATATCATATGCATCCCTTGCACTGCTCTTAAGGTATTTGCATGGCACCCAGGTATGCTGGATGTTTGTATCTCTCCATAATTAAACAATTCTTCAATGTAGGGCTACAACTTTTGCAGGGCAGGGAAGCATTATTTGACCAATTCAGTATTAAATTCTTTTCAAATCCAGGCCAAATATCTAAAGCATAAAGTGGCAGTTTATGGATAGCCAGGCTGTTTGTCATCCTTTGCACTCCTCAGTGCTTCACTAGTTAGTTTCTGTGTTGGATTTTCAGGAAAATGACAGTAAGAAGGGAGCATGGGCAACACACAGAGACAGAATTAGAGGTGTGCAGGCAAGGGACCAAAGCTGAATAGTGTAGTTTAAAGAAAAACCCTAACCAAACCTGAAAGTTGTTGTAGACCTTTTTGGGTCGTTAGAGATGACCTTAATTACTGGTTCATGTGGCTCATCAACTTGGAAATTAGAGTTTGAGAGATCCAGGTGACTCATCGGCTTAGCCCGGCGTGCTAGTTACCAAAAGCTATTAGGAGGCTGCTCTGTTCCCTCTGTACAGCTGACTCTTTTATAGCCCTGGTGGTACAGGAACTTGAATAGGAGTAATAACAAAAAAGAGGCTCTTTCAGTCTGTATCTGGGTTATTATTCCCCCTCATGACTTTCTTCAACAAGCAGACCTTCCAACCCCACTCTGCTGCTGATACCGGTGGTATTTCAGCTTTGCTCAGGTAAAGTGTATTTCTCTTGTAAAGATATAGTTACATAGTGAGGGAAATTAAAGCTGTTTAGGGTACTCATTTAGAGTGATGCCAGCCAGTTAAACCCAGTCATTTGGGTCTTTTCTATGCAAATATGTTTACTTTCTTCTAGTAACTGTGGGAAGATGCTTCAGTCTGCGTAGCTATTTTTGGTATCGTGTTTTCTTTAGGTCAAAGTGGAGTCAGGTTGCTGTGGTAAAAGAAGCAGCTTGTACTATTTTTGGTATGGTGAGTAGGCAGATGATGGGGCTCTTCAGAACATGTGACTTGAGATGTTAAACAATATTTTAAAAAAGCCCACATATATATAGCAGGAGCCCAGCAAGACTAGACTCATAGACTCATAGACTCATAGACTCATAGACTCATAGACTCATAGACTCATAGACTCATAGACTCATAGACTCATAGACTCATAGACTCATAGACTCATAGACTCATAGACTCATAGACTCATAGACTCATAGACTCATAGACTCATAGACTCATAGACTCATAGACTCATAGACTCATAGACTCATAGACTCATAGACTCATAGACTCATAGACTCATAGACTCATAGACTCATAGACTCATAGACTCATAGACTCATAGACTCATAGACTCATAGACTCATAGACTCATAGACTCATAGACTCATAGACTCATAGACTCATAGACTCATAGACTCATAGACTCATAGACTCATAGACTCATAGACTCATAGACTCATAGACTCATAGACTCATAGACTCATAGACTCATAGACTCATAGACTCATAGACTCATAGACTCATAGACTCATAGACTCATAGACTCATAGACTCATAGACTCATAGACTCATAGACTCATAGACTCATAGACTCATAGACTCATAGACTCATAGACTCATAGACTCATAGACTCATAGACTCATAGACTCATAGACTCATAGACTCATAGACTCATAGACTCATAGACTCATAGACTCATAGACTCATAGACTCATAGACTCATAGAATCATAGACTGGTCTGGGTTGGAAGGGACCCCAAGGATCACAGAGCTCCAACCCCCCTGCCACAGGCAGGGCCACCAACCTCCAGGCCTGGATCTCACAGGGTTGCCCAGGGCCCCATCCAACCTGGCCTTGAACACCTCCAGGGATGGGGCATCCACTACTTCTCTGGGCAAGAGAAAGGAAGACACAAAATGGGCATAAGCAGCTCTGCCAGCACTACGAACAGGTCTGGCCTGCAGAAAAGAATGCAGCCTGAATATTTGGGCAATGAGTGAAAAATCCTATGGAAAATGTACTAACTATATTCCATTTATGTAATTCTATATAGAAACTTCCACAGAGTTTACAGGAGAAGGTATGTTTCAGTTCAAATAGCTTATTTGCTGTCAGAACAAGTGAGAAAACTCTGTGGAAAAGGCACCAAATGTAGAGGGCTCTAGAGGCAGGCACAGTAATCCAGCCCAACTGTGTGAAAGGAAGAATTAAATACAGGTAGGCTTGTTGTTCATTATCACTCTGCTTGGCCTCATGAGTGTATTTGTTTCCTAGGAGTGGTAGTGATAGCAGGGGCAAGTGGAAGAAGACTGTGCTGCTAATAAAGGAAAGTACCCTCTGTGTTTGAGAAATGTGAAGAAGACACGTGAGCCTTCCATATTAAAGAGGGTGTGTGCATGTTGGAGATGATAAAATAGTTCTGCCTTCCAAATCCTGAGAAATGTATGGTCTGAAGCCTGCATGCTCTGCCTGCACTAGCTCTAGGCATCCCCTGAGGGTAGAATAGGAACTTCCACTTAGGTGGAAAAGTAAAAATCTGAGGAGGTTTGGATGCACAGAATGAAAAATAATTCAGGACTTTTGAGGACTTCCATGGCACTGAAGCATTTTCATTTGGAATGAGAATATTTTGTTCTGGTTTTGTTGCACATTGTATTAAAAATTAAAGTTGCAATCATACAGATTATCAACATTGATTTTTAAAAAGTCAGTTATCACTTAAAAATGGTAACTGTATTAAAAACATAATGGGAATATTTTGATCTAGTTCAAATGTCTAGAATTTATCATGAAATATACAGATATTTAGTGAAATAGAATTTATTTTTTGTTTGAATGCATTTCATTGATTGGAATGTTCTGGTGGGCAAATCCATCCGTGGGTGTTGGACCTATTCTGAATACCTGGAGAGCAGTTCTAAAGATTGGTTCCTTTCTGAGGCCAGATCGTGCCATTAGTGTGATGGTGTTCACAAAGCACTGTCACATCTCATCCCAGATATCAGATTCAGACACAAAAGGTGATCTAGCAACAATAGATTGAGTTACACCAAGCTGAGTGGTGTGGTTGACACCCTAGAAGGAAAGGAAGCCATCCAGGGGGACCTTGACAGATGGGCCCGGGGGAACCTAATGAGGTTCAACACTACCAAGTGTCAGGGGTTGCACTTGGGCTGGAGGAAACCCAGCCATAGATACAGCCTGGGAGAAGAGCTTCTGGAGAGCAGCCCTGCTGAGAAGGACTTGGGGATTGTGGTGGATGAGAGACTTAACATGAGCCAGCAGTGGCTCTTGCAGCTCGCAAGGCCAATGGGATCCTGGGCTCCATCAGCAGAGGGGTGGCAGCAGGGACAGGGAGGGGATTGTCCCTCTCTGCTCTGCCCTCATGAGGCCCCATCTGGAGTCCTGTGTCCAGAGCTGGGGCCCCCAATACAAGAAAGATGTGGAACTGTTGGAGAGGGTTCAGAGGAGCCACGAAGATGCTCAGAGGGCTGGAGCAGCTGCCCTATAAAGAGAGGCTGAGGGAGCTGGGCTGGGTCAGCCTGGAGAAGAGAAGGCTGCAGGGGGACCTCATTGCAGCCTGCCAGTCCCTGAAGGGAGCTTAGAAGCAGGAGGGGATTCAACTTTTTAAAAGGGCAGATAATGGCAGGACAAGGGGGATGGATTAAAACTAAAGGAGGGAAGGTTTAGATTAGATCTTAGGGGGAAGTTTTTTACAGAGAGAGTGGTGAGGGGCTGGAACAGGCTGCCCAGAGAAGTAGTGGCTGCCCCGTCCCTGGAAGTGTTCAAGGCCAGGTTGGATGGGGCCCTGGGCAACCTTGTGTAGCTCCAGGCCTGGAGGTTGGTGTCCCTGCCTGTGGCAGGGGGGTTGGAGCTCTATGATCCTTGGGGTCCCTTCCAACCCAGACCATTCTATGATTCTATGACTAATAGCAGGATTGCAGTGCTTTAGTGGCTGTTACTAATTAAAGGATTTAACTAAGTTGTCACAAAAGAATATAGATAATCACTATGTCAATTTTATTTATTGTTTGGCTGCTTGAGCAAACCATTGTCTGGTGTATGTTATGCCCCAGGATGTGGCAGGGATCCCCTTTTTCTTCCTTTCAATTTCATGAGGTGTTTCTGGGTTCTCTCTTTTGCATTACAGTGCTAAGAAACAGCTGTGGACTTCGACTTGTCTCTCATGAAGGGCTCTGATGCCACCTCTTCTATATCATATTGGGAGTGTTGAGGCAAAAGATGTTAGGGATAATGTGACTTTATGTAATCATAAATTTCTGGTCTAATATTTATTAGCTCTAATGAAACAATACGGTCAATTAGGATGTGTCACTACTTTGGTGTGTTTTTCAGTAGCACAGGATTGCTGACAGTAGAATGGTAACAGCTTACTTGCATCTGCTTGACTTGGATTCACAGCTCAAGTAGGATTTTGTTGGGGAATGAAGAACTGGACTTTCCTCCATTTGGTCAGTCACCATGGAGTGCTCTTGTGGCTCTCCAATCCTAGGCAATACAAGCTCAAATCTGGAAAACTGCTTTTGAATTAGAGGATGCTGGCATGCATTTGGCCCCTTCCCTGTGAAAGTACTGCCTGTTCAAAGTAATGTTTACCCATTTAGTTTTAGAAGTCATGCAGCAGATCCAAAACTAAATGATGTACAAGCCTAAATGGCACTTCAGTGGATGCTAATGCACCTGAACCAGACATGACAGCTCCAAGTCATCTTCCTTACTTTTTACACCTGTAAGTTCCTGGGGCCCTGCAGTCCAGCACTATCTGTGGACTCAGAACCATCCTAATTTGACCACCAGGAAATCCATCAGCTGTGCTAAGTGGGATCTGGATCTGGAAGCTGGATTAAGTGGTACTGAACTTTGCAGGAGTGGAAGATCGATGTTTGCTTACAACACTGATCAGATGTGCTGACAGCACTACATTTCACCCACAGAGTCTGAATAGACCTGAAGAAGGGCCAGTACAATGAGCTTATATCTTTGGGAGATTGCACAGAAAATTGTCTTGGCTAGCTGTACCTCTTATAAACCCCTCTCTAAATCCATCTTCTTTGAAGGCCTTTGCATAAACCTTAATTTGCATGAGAATGACCAAAACCATAATTAATTTCTAGGACAACTTTTTCAAAATCTGGATTGGCATGAGTGAATGCACACACCAGATGGGCTGCAAACCTGACCAAATTCCACAATCAGATGTCACAGGTAGCATCTAATTAGATGTACAGTACAAACTTTTAAACATTTGGCCATTTCTTTAGAGTGATTTATAATAAAAGAGCAATATTTTATATCACTCCATATGACACAAATGCTTTCTGCCTTTTTTTTAAAGAATAGCTTGCTATTTTTCATTTTATTCCTTTTGGTTGTGTTAAAATTAGATGATCAGAGAACTATTCAGCTGAGGTAACCAAAGATGCAGATGGCTGGTACAGAAACTTGCCAGTCTCTCAAATCTATGTTGGAAAATTCCTTATGAAAGACTTTTTCCTTTGAAGCTAATGAAGTTAACTGGAGTGGATCTCCTGTTGTTTTCTAGCAGTGGATTATATATTTGCATGGTCAAAATGTCTCTGACCTCATGAATGTTAACAACACGTTCTATAAAGCACATAAGGATTCAAAAGCAGTAGGGTTGTTCAAGGAAAGGATTTGATTACAGAGAAGCTAACATAGATTTCAGTGCTGTTGAGATACTTTAATCCTTCATGCACTTAGTCTGTGGCACCTGCTCCTAAATCAAGCAGCTGGCTTTTGTCACCTCAGAGTCTATTAGAAGACGGCACTGCCACAGTGGCTTTGTGTCCCTGCCACACAGGTGCATCCTCACTTATAATTTGCCTTCCACAGAGTCATCTGAGCAGCCACAGTCTTGGACTTTATCTGCACTCTTGACCTGGCATTGATAGGAAATGGATCTGGAGAAGGCATAATGCTGCCCAGAAAAGATCACTTTTCATAGCATCATAGAATCATAGAATCATAGAATCATAGAATCATAGAA
>VZTU01004799.1:0-16737 GCA_013400835.1 Zapornia atra | reverse complement strand
TGGCTGGGATTCTTCCGACCCAAGTGCAACCCCTGACCCTTGGCAGTGTTGAACCTCATCAGGTTCCCCCGGGCCCATCTTTCCAGCCTGTCAAGATCCCTCTGGATGGCTTCCTTTCCTTCTAGGGTGTCAACCACACCACTCAGCTTGGTGCCATCCCCAAACTTGCTGAGGGTGCCCTCAATCCCATCATCGATGTCACTGATAAAGAGGTTAAAGAGCACCGGTCCCAAGACAGACCCCTGGGGGACACCGCTTGTCACCGGCCTCCACCTGGACACAGACCCATTGACCACCACCCTTTGGCTTCGGTCTGTTAACCAGTTTCTTACCCACTGGATGGTCCACCCATCAAATCCACATCTCTCCAATTTAGAGATAAGGATGTGGTGGGGGACTGTGTCAAAGGCCTTGCAAAAGTCCAGGTAGATGCTTTTGTCTATAAGCAACCTCAGCTGGGGGTGGATTACTTCCTTTCTCCACTGCTCTGTGTTCTACAGTGCAGATCTGCCTGCAGTGACTTTTAGATCTTGGAACACTTGTAGCTTAAATTTGGCTGATGCAGAAATAATCATATGTGGTTTGAAAGAAAGCAACTTGATTAAGAGCACTGTATCCAGTGTTACCCTTGGATGTTACTGAGAGAAGGGAGGGAAGAATTCTGTGGCAACCTACTCCAGAGTTAAGGCAGCAACTTGGAAAGAGTGCAGCAAGAAAAAGGGGAACAATTCATTTTAAACTGGGAAACTGGGGTTGTATCAGTAAGATATACCACTCAGCATCCCAGATACCCAGGTTTTGTTTATTTTTTTCAGTGCATGCCATCATTTGGTCTCTGGAGAAAATGTAAAAGTCCCAGTAGAGCTTTCAGAAAACTCTTATAATTGGCTCTCTGAAAAGTAGCTATGCACCCTAAATGACGCGTTATCTTTTTTGTTTAAAGAAAAAGCTTTAACAAGCAAATAATGAGAAAGGTCAAAACTGTTGTTTATCATTCAGGGAGGTGTTTGTATTGCTGGGCTGAATGATTTGCATTGATTTGTTGATATGTTCATTTGTTGTGTGTGACACGGGCTGTTTCAGGCCATAGGAACAGTACAGACAGTCTAATGGGATTTTCAGTTTCTGAGATTCTTTATGTTCTGGTTTTATTCAATTAGCATGAGGGGCTTTCACACATGTTTGACTAGAAGAAAATGAGGAGACAGAAAGAAAAAAAAAAATCTTTAAAGCACTCTAGTCTCCATTGTAATGTCCCTGTTGTTTCTATTCCCTTCTGCCCCTGGAGATGATTGAGCAACACGTGCTACTGCTTTATATCACCTCTTTGCTTCCCTGCAGCAGATACCCAGACTGTGGCATTTTTACTGCATGTGGGAAACCAGATTGTTATTCTTGCTGCGTTTCCTGTACTCCTTTCACTGATACTGCTCTGCTGCCCCCAAGGTCTGAATGACATTGATCTGATGCTCACAGCCTAGAAATAAAGCCAGTATGAGCCATACAGAAATCTCATGGCTAGTGCAAGGAAATCATTAACTCCTGCAGGGAAATAAAGGAAGGTAAGGAAATTGCAACTTAGCCATGCTATGAGAAGCGTGATGATATTGCTGGGGTAGGATCTCCAGGGAAAAAGCAACACAAATGTACGTGCCATAAGAAAAGGAGGCTTTTAAAGGGCTAAGCTTACCTAGCTCTCGGATTGGGCAAAGCTGGTGCAGTGAGAGCAGTAGTGTTTGATGCCTTACTGGTAGGTTTGCAGAGTTATGGGCATCTTTGCTGTTGTCAAACTATGTATCTTTGTTAATTTCCATGTGGAAGCACCCTTTTGGAGAAAGACTCTCCATCAACAAAACCATGTTCCTGAGAAATATTGTGGGTTTATTTCTTTTTAAAGCACAGTATAATTTATTGATACCTCTCTCTGGTGTTATTCTCCTTGGTCAGGGGTCCTTTTTAAATCTCCCTGTTGTGCTGTGATCATAATGTGCTAAATTCTGTGCAACATCATCATGGTAGCTGTTCAGATAGATGCTTTTTCCTTTCCTTTCCTCCTTTACCTGAGGTAAAACAGCATCACTTCCTATGTGGTTGTGCTTGTGAAGTGGCAATGTTGCTTTGTACGTGTGTGGCACAGCACCTCGCTTGTGAGAGCTGGCTCCATTGTGTGGCCATGGAACATGAGGATCAGCAGAGCTCTTTATCTATTGTCTTTTTGGTTCATAATCAGGATTGTGCCTGTTCAGTGGATTGTTCTGGCATCTAAAATGTATACAGCAAGCGGGCTTCTACTGAATTTTGTGGAATCTTCTGCTTTCATGGGTAGAACTGTATGTCTCTCTTTTAGATTTTGGGTTTTTTCACTGTTGGAGGATTATTAATACTTCTCAGCTGCCTGTCTAAATGTTTTCTTCAATCAGGGCCAACTCTAACTTGATGGAACAGGTGGTTGCTTAACCAGCAATTTGTTCAACATAAAGCCCCAGCCAGGAGATAGCTTCTTATAATTAAAAGACTCATACTGCTCCTGCCAGCCATCTTTTCCCTTGCTCAGCATTGCACCACTGTTTCAGACACAATGTACAACAATAAAATAATGAACATCTCCAATATTAACCCTGTCTCATCCAAATGTTTGTCCTGTGTGTTGTGATATTAACGTATCACCCATAACACTGGGTGGAGAACCTGATTTCTGTGTCCCAGGAGAAAGTATTTCTTTTTATTTCTGCATTTTGAAGATAGCAAACTCTTTGTCTTGTTTTAGGGGGAAAAAGTCCCCAACTCAAGCTTAAGATTTCACCTTTACTTTGCAAAATGTTGTTGCTCAGGGCCTCCAAAACCAGGGCATGGAGTGAGGGAAGGACTGTATGTTACTGAAACACCAAGTGACTGGCCACTGACAATGAGGCAGAAGAGAGATGCTCATGATATTCTGCTCCTTACCTAACATCCTGACTGAGTGAAAGGCTGACCCTCCTTATTATTTGGAGGCTGAGGCTGACAGGGAAAGGAATTGGTTATTTCTGTAGGCAAGAGGTTGAGTATACATATAATACCCATTTTTTTCCTCAGCAATTTGAGGACCTGCTCAAAATCTTTAGGATACTTACTCCTGGCAAGTAGTTGCAACCCTGTAGCTAATTTTTAGGAGGTTTTTAACATGTGAGCCATAATTAATTTCCTGAATGATAGAGTCAGCATTACTTTCCAGTCAGAGATGGACTCCTTCATCACCCAAACAGGCAGGCTGCTCCGTTCCCCATATTATAATCCAGTATACTAACATGATTGCTCACCATATAATCATCATAACTGCATAGGGCATTATGGGGTTGCTGAATCAACTGGTCTGTTTTCCATGTTGAAGTCTGTAATTTTAGCTTTTCTAATTAGTTGTAGAAGTAGTTGCTATAAGCCTAAGGTGAGAGGTTGTACCAAGATGCATAATTGGCAAAGTGAGGTTGTGACCAGCTGCAAATCCCATTTCCAGATCTGTAAATGTAATGTCATTCCAAGTATTTATGGTGACCTACTTATAAAAGGTGCAGCACCATACTATTTATGTAGACATGCAAAGTATAAATGAGGTCTGGTATTGTTATATTTTAAAATACCCTTCTGATTTCTTGGTTAAAGTGTTTCTCTCATGTACCAGTTAATAGTGTCTCCCAGAAGATTTTTACTAGATGTCTGAAGAAGGGTCAGAAAAGGCTTTGTTCTGAACAAATCTGATGTTGATTGCCACCAAAGAAGGAATTGGGGCCTCCAGTATACTTCAGCCTTTGTAGTCTGAACTAAGGAGCTGGCAGCTTGTTTGCACACAAATCTGTGCTGAAATAACAGAAATTCCATTTAATTGATATACTACTTTTTTGAATGAAAGTTTTTGTGCAGAAAGATTTTAGTATTAAATTTTCCTTCTCTGTTTTTACCTCTTCTTTTTTTTTTTTGGCTGAAGTTTAAAGAGTTGCTTTTGGTGTCTGTAGAATATGCAAGAAATTAAATCTGTGCTACAGATTGAAAAGGCTGTTTAGACTAGTTTTGTTTAAGCAGCACGAGAACTATATACATTCTTATTCCTACTCTCATTGGGTAATAATTGCCAGGTTATCTTGCTTAAAGTGTAGAATGGGGATCTTTAAACTAGTCACCATTTAGTATCCCTTTTCTCTCTTAATTGTGTCTTAATTTCATAGATATTTCACATTTTTGATGCAACTACTTAACATCTGGTATAGTAGTATATCTCTCTGTGTTGAAAAAAATCTTAAGTATTGAAGGTTGGTATATCATTTTGGTATTACATCAAATGTGCTGCTATGGATGCTTTGATGAAACCATATTTTCAACTGACTACTTAATTAACAGTGAGATGCAGACATATTCACTCTCATTGACAAAGACATGATTAGTCATAGAATCATGAATCATAGAATGGTCTGGGTTGGAAGGGACCCCAAGGATCATAGAGCTCCAACCCCCATGCCACAGGCAGGGACACCAACCTCCAGGCCTGGATCTACACAAGGTTGCCCAGGGCCCCATCCAACCTGGCCTTGAACACTTCCAGGGACAGGGCATCCACTACTTCTCGGGGCAGCCTGTTCCAGCCCCTCACCACTCTTTCTGTAAAAAACTCCCCCCTAATATCTAATCTAAACCTTCCTTCCTTTAGGAAGGAATTCCTTCAGGGGGAATCCATCCCCCTTGTCCTGCCATTATCTGCTCTTTTAAAAAGTTGAATCCCCTCCTGCTTATAAGCTCCCTTCAGGTACTGGAAGGCTGCAATGAGGTCCCNGCAGAGTAGAGAGGGACAATCCCCTCCCTGTCCCTGCTGCCACCCCTCTTCTAATGGAGCCCAGGATCCCATTGGCCTTGCGAGCTGCAAGAGCACACTGCTGGCTCATGTTAAGTTTCTCATCCACCCCAATCCCCAAGTCCTTCTCAGCAGGGCTGCTCTCAAGAAGCTCTTCTCCCAGTCTGTATCTATGTCTGGGATTCTTCCGGCCCAAGTGCAACCCCTGACACTTGGCAGTGTTGAACCTCATCAGGTTCCCCCGGGCCCATCTTTCCAGCCTGTCAAGATCCCTCTGGATGGCTTCCTTTCCTTCTAGGGTGTTGACCACACCACTCAGCTTGGTGCCATCCCCAGACTTGCTGAGGGTGCACTCAATCCCATCATCGATGTCATTGATAAAGATGTTAAAGAGCACCGGTCCCCAGACAGACCCCTGGGGGACACCGCTTGTCACCGGCCTCCACCTGGACACAGACCCATTGACCACCACCCTTTGGCTACGGCTCTGTCTAGAAATGTAAAATGGTTTAAGGTCAGAGCAAGCAATCTGGCCTCTTGCATATATACAGGTTGAAATCACTCATTTATTAAACATTAGGATGAGTGAATTTACTAAATCAATTTCAGTAAATCAAGATTTCAGAATATTGAAAGAGTATTGAGTATCTTTTAGTGGCCTTTCTGAAATCTCAGAGTTAAGACTTTATTTTTATGGCTGTAGGGCTCATACGTGCTGGCGGGTTATCGCATGTTAAGCACTGAGCATCTGTTTACTGTAAATGCCTTCTTGAAAGCTGCAGTCAAATTGACTAATTTCTAACATCCCATGGTAAACTGTCCCATGTGTCCACCCTGCAAAGTTGCATTTGTCTACTGGTTGCAAGTTCCACCTTTTCAAAATGAATACGTTTAGTACCATTGTAGTTTGGTGTGTATAACAGCCTGGCTTTGAAGTGTTTATGAATTGGTTGTGCTAATGTCTCTTTGGTATGTAAGAGTTATAAAGAACATCTGCTCCTGTCATGATTGTTGCCACTTTTCATCAAGATCAGCACTCTAAGCTGAATAGGGCACTAATTAATAGCAGAACTGGTCCAGTTGTGAAGAACTTTTCCTGTCTACAGCCGCGGTCCATTTGGCTGCTATAACAGCAGTAATCCTGATTTCAAACCTGTCCAGGTAGAAAGGTCCTTGTACTACTTATTTTTCAAGGAAAACCATTGTGTTCCTGGATCCTGCTCTCTGTTCTCTTGGGCTACACTGCATCAGTAACCTGATGAGTCCTGCCCTTGAAGAACTACTGCACTGTTATACTATTTCATGGCAGTTCTGAGAATTCTCTCCATTTCTGCATAGGTGTATTTTTCATTTTTCACTTCAGTACACACATAAAATATAACAGAGTTCCAGTTGCTCTGGGAACTTTAATTTCCAGTTTTCTTATCTTTACTTTTAAAATGGAAGTGTTCATTAATGCCTATTTCTTCCACTAAGCTTTAAATAGAGTGTATTTCATTCTCAGCCTACAGCTACGACTGCTTAAAGCAATTTTCACGGTAGCTATAGACAAATGCATGGTAAGTGAATTAGCTTTTATTATACTCAGTTGCTTCTCTTTTCTATTTGATTTCTGCATGTTCTTCTATGAATCCTCCAATTTATGTGTATTAAAGTTGGAGAGAGGCAATTTCAAAGCTGTAGGCATGAATATTTCCTCAGAGGTCACCCTGTGCTCCTGAGCTGCACGCGTGAAGAGCAGAGCCGGCGTACCTCCGTTTATTGCATCCCTGCAATTGATCTGCGGAGCACGTCTGGCTCACCAGGGCTGGGATGTATTGAGCAGAGGCAGTGGACATGCCTGACTTGGGATATCTGCTAAGGGCTTGTGCCATAACAGCAAAATCTCATATGTGTTTTAGGGTCCTGGTGGGAGATAGTGTCATAATCACAGTTTTCTACCTGGTACCTGCCACATGAGCTACAAATGCTATAGAAGCCATCGGAATGTCAAATTTACATATCATATGTGGTTTAATAGCTTATTTAGAAAGCAGGTTTTTTTGGTAGCATAGTCTGTCTTTACAGCTTACACATTGTATAAATGTTATTAAATTGGAAAAACAGTGATAAAATGGGTACTTGAAAGAGGTCTGTTCCTCTATCTTAATTTGAGTATGATGCTGTAGGAAAAACTAGAAAGAGGGCATGTTAGGGAATGTGGACTGGAAGGGGAAGCTTACTTGTTCTATCCTGAAGGGCAGGTGAGGGAATAGGAGATATGTTCTGAGGAACGAGCTGTACAGTTTTACTCCCAGATTGGAATACTGGAGCAAATGAAGTCCTGTAGAAGTCTCTCCTAGATATGTTGTCACAAGGCAGCTTCTTTATGGAGTTACTACATTTGTAGGAGGAGACCGTGGGTACGTGTGAGGACAGAACTGGCATTTAGATTGACTAGCAGGTGGAAGAGGTGGTTTGAAGAGACAGGGTACCTGGTTCAGCCCTCACATGGCACTACTCTGCTGTGTGCCCATAGCATCAGAAACTCCTGGGCAAGGGGTGATTCAGCAGGAGCAGTCTGTGCATGGCACAGCACACGTGGGTCAGCGTTACCGTGCTGAGGTAGTGGGCTGCCAGGGCATGTGTAATAATCCTGTTGCAATGCCTCTGTCTGAGGCATTGGCTGGAGAGGAATATTCTCCAGTACTTAGCAGCATGGTTAAAGAAAGATATGAAATAATCAGAGACCAAAAAAAGTCTGGAGGAGACAGCAGCAGGAGAAATGACAATCTAGAAATGATGACTTAGGGGAATGATTTGGAGTCTTTAGTTAAGAGAAGATAAAGCGAGATGTGATAAAACCCTTCAGATACATAAAATGCTGCTGCAAAGAAGGGAAGATCTGTTCTCCATCATAGTGGTGGGTAAAACAAGAAGCAGATCTTAAATAGGATTAAATTGGATTAAACTTCTGATGGTAGGAATAATTAAGTACTGTAATAGGTTGCCAGAGGAAATACTGAAGTGTACTTCACAGGAAGCAAGTTAGAAATGTATTAGCCAGACTTCTGTCAAGGAAGACAGCAGCATGGCTGTTCCTGCCAGGGCAAGTGACAGACAAGGTGATCTCCCTAAGTCCTTCCAGCCTTATTCTAACATGTAAGTTTTGAAAAATGCTTTGAATCTGAACAAAAAATTTCCTCCTACTGTGTTTCCAAAGGCTGGTTTCATGTAAACATTTTCTCAGTAAGCTTCTAGACAGCAGACTTTTTGTCATTGTAGTTGGCATTGGCATACCCCTCTGTATCCCACCCCCCCAAAAAACAAAAAAAGAGAAAAGCCCTTTTTAGGCTTGAAAAGATCCTAGATAAGTAAAAGCTGTTGATTGTTTGCAGAGTTAGAAGGTGTACGTTCTGAGTGAGGGTAGTCCTTGTTAGGTAGAGAAACAGAGCCAACAAGTAGACTAAAAGAAATTTGGAGAGATCTGTGTTTTGTGTGGGATTGGAGACGTCCTTGCCAATGTCCCATCTGCTCAGCTTTTATTCAGCTCTTGTTTTCTTTTCACCTCTCTGTTGTGCTAGCACTCCAAATGGAGACATAACCAACTGACTGAAGTTCTGAAGCCGTGCTGGTTGTCTCTCCAAAAGTAGGTATCACAAATAACGACTGAGTTTTCATGGAGTAAAATCACCCACTTTAGTAGCAATCTGATCCAGGAAAGCTTCAGAAGCTGCCTTGCAGAAATGAGGAGCAAGTAAAGGAATGATTCTGCGATTCTGGACACATATGACAAACCCAGTCCCTGAGATCCCTGTGATTCTGTGAGATCCCTCCAGAAACCCTGCAGTCAGGACTTTGCAAAGTCTCTCTTAGTGTGTGTGTGTTATTCACACCTATGATGTTTCACTTGAAGAATTAAGCTGTGAAACAGGAAAATCTCACCTTAATTGAAATGATGGGAAAAGCTGTGCCTGAGAACTGAGGGCTAAATTCTTCATTGTGAGCATGTAGCTTACAGCATATGGCATTGCTCTGCCGTAAGGAAATCCTGGGTAGCCTGGGAGTGTGTTTAGCAGTTGAGTGATTGAAAGTTAACACCTACAGCAGGCTTTAAAAGCTGGAAATCTGCATTTGCATCTATTGCAGTGCCCTTGTGGGTGCCTGTAGGTCTGGGGAATATTTCTTCGTGTTGATTGTTGATGACTTATTGGAGATAGGAGAGAATATTTCCTCTTGAGTGAGGCACTCCTAAGAGAAATGATTTCTATTTCATCTTGAACTGGTTTTGCTGGGGTAATATTTTGCTCAAAGTAGACAGCTGCCCCTTCTCCTCTGTTCTCTATAGTAAAGTTTTAGCAGAGTTTCTCTTCCCTGTCCTGAAGAAAGAGACCTTGGTGAAAGCAGTAACTGTAATTGTGAAGACAGCACAGGGGTTTTCGTGCTTGAATTGCAAAAGATTTGGGCTAGATGGAATGTTGTTCCCCTCATCAAGCCACTTAGAATGGTATATATCATAGTTTCTTTCTGGGAGAGTGGGATAATGGATTTAATTACTCTCACACTTAAAGCATCATTAATCAGGACTGATTCAACTGGGTTTAATCCCAGCCGGTAACTGAGTGCCATGCAACCACTCTCTTACTCCTCCTTCCCCCGAGGGGATGGGGAGGAGAATGGGGAGAAACCCCTCTTGGGTTGGGATAAAGACACTTTAATAGGATAACAAAGGGAGGGAACAATAATACCACCACCACCAATAATAGTAGAGCAATAACAGTATTATAAGTGGTGCAGTCGCTCACCACAAACAAAAGGAAAATAAACCAACCCGATACTTGCTATCCAGCTGCCCCAGTTCTATCCAGAGCATGTAGGGAATAATATTCCTTCAGCCAGTCTGGGTCAGCTCTCCTTGACTTAGTGGATTCAACAGCTGCCTGGCAACAGCTAAAAACATCAGTGTGCTATCAACAGCTCTGTGATACTAAATCCCAAACACATCATTATACTGGCTACTAGAAAAGAAGAAGAACTCTCTATCTCTGCTGAAGCCAGAACAATGCTAATAACATAGCAGATGTAAAAGGAAAACGGGTGTAATCTGCCAGTAGATTTCATTGGGGCTTAATAAATTCACCACACTTGTCAATATAACTCTTGGGTAATTTTCAAAATTAATCATATATATTCTGCACTACTGAGTTTTCCTTTGGAAGCAAGACATCTTTTTGCTAATGCTCCTTTCAGAAGCCTTAACTCTGGCACTGTGTTCTTGGCCTGGCCCGATTTTCGTAGCGCCTGGCAGTGAGCTGAACGTGCTGCAGTCCTGTAGCACAGTGAGTGTCGAAGCAGTGTGGGATTGGCATAGGTTACTTGCTTGAGGACAAACTCAGAGGATTAAAAAGTTCTCCCTGTCAGATCTGTTTGTAAAGCAAATCATGGAGTTGCTTGGGGGGTGCATGTAATTGTCTGTAAAGCAGTGGGGAGTATCTGTAAGTTCCATCTATTCCATATACTTTTCCCTGACAACACAGGTCTGTACAATTGCAAAGATTTGGCTTGAAGTTTGGGAGTTGCTAGCTGGCCTTGAGATTTGTCTTCATCTTTCTCTACTAAAGTTTTGCCCAGGCTTTAAAAGTGCCGAGTTATCAGCAAAGATAATGAAGTTTTTTTGGAGAAGGTATACTGGTAATAGGGCTATGAAGATGATTAGGGGCCTGGAACATCTCCCCTATGAGGACAGGCTGAGTGAGCTGGAACTGTTTAGTCTGGAGAAAAGAAGACTTAGGGGGAACCTAATTAGTGTTTATAAATATCTTAGGCATGGGAGGCAGGGGGGAATGGCCAGCCCCTTTTCAGTGGTCTGTGGGGACAGGACAAGGGACAATGGCTGTAAACTGGAGCACAGGAAGTTCCACACCAACATGGGGAAGAACTTTTCCCCAGTGAGGGTGAGGGAGCCCTGGGACAGGCTGCCCAGGGGGGTGTGGAGTCTCCTTCTCTGGAGATATTCAAGTCTCGTCTGGACGCCGCCCTGTGCAATATGAGCTGGGGAGCTGCTTTGGCAGGGGGGTTGGACCCCATGAGCTCTTGAGGTCCCTTCCAACCCCTACGATTCTGTGATTCTGTATTTTGTAATTCAGAAAATTAAACAAAGCAGATTGATGATTTTAGTCTCACTGTTGTAGCTAAATAGTCTGTTATAGCGCGCAGGAGAACCTACATGTAGGTAGAGCCTGTGTGCAGTGCAGTCAGCTCGAGCTGTCTCTCTGAGCAGGAAGATGTGTGAAGTTTCCCCCTCCCTTTCTGTATCGACAATGTTATTAACTGAACTGACAGTAATCTGTTAGTTCAGGTACCGGGTGGGTACCCCATGGGGGGCTTAAAACCTGCTTTGCTCTCCTGGGCTGAGATCGATAGGACAAAACTAACAGGCTTCATTTGTTTTAATACTAGTGATAAAACATTGCAGCAGTTTGTGTAGGGAAGGTGTGGATTCTGTCAGGGGGACACCTTCTAGGTACCTGTCAGGCTGATGTGGGAATTGCTGATTGTGTCCTGGGGCTGAGGGTGCACTTTGGTGACTTCCTGACAGCAGAGCAACGTGCTGCGGTAAAAGGAGACTTGGCCTAGAGTTGAAACAAATGGGGTTTTGTACTGGAGTTACAGATATGTCAGCAGACAACTCAGTATTTTGTTTGACATGGGATTGTATCAGAACAGCGGTTTCCTGCTGTGCTCAAGGTCTGTGTGCTACACTACCCGTGCAGCATGGGTATCCTCAGAGTTTGCTTTGCAGTTCCTGCCTGTGCTGTGCACGGCTATTCACTGCAGGTACTACATCTGCTTTTAGACCGAGCTAAGTGGTAGCAGTTGGGGCTTTTCGCAAGTAGTTTCCTTCCAAGATTGGCTGCCCACACATCTCTAGCACATAACAAGTTACAATAAGCCCTTTTACTTCTAAAGCAGGTGATTTTCCTGTGAGATCAGAGCGAGAACTAAACTGATTGGAGTATAAAGCCTATAGGGTATGTTTCCAGTTTTTCATATATGGCAATAATGGAATTATTTTAAATGTAGAAATCATCTTTACTGGCTCACAGACTAGAGAAAGCTTTGTGAATAAATACTTTGCTAACTCCAGTCTGTAACGTTCCTGGGGAAGCTGATCGCATTTGACAAGGGAAATGGGATTCCACAGGAGGTTATATGAAATTATGAGATGATGCAAATGGAAATGTATTTTCTTGGGGGGGAGGAGAGAGAACAACTTCTCTGTAATTGAGTTATAGATAAAATTGAATTTAAAGGGTCCAGCAAGCTTCTTTGAAGTTCAAAGAAGCTTGTGCATAAATTTGGCCTGCCTGAAGTTATTGCATCTTAACACATAGAGCTTGATCAAAAGAAAAGTAGAAATGTAGTAGTTCCAGAAACCCAGTCACTGATTAAGTCAATATTTCTTGCTCGGTGACGGAATTTAGGAAAATATCATTTGGTCTTCTCTACAGTATTATCCTCCTGGATCAAATGATTTCCAGCTTTTCTATACTAATCATACAGTGGAAAAAAAATGAACTTCAGTTGCAAAAAGGTGGTGTTCTTTGTGATCTATCCGAGTTAGCAGTTCCCAGGGGCTGCTGTCCTGAAATATAAGCTACAGAAATGCTAAGCCAGTAAAAATATTACTTACTCCTTTAATACCTTCCTTTTACCTTAATGACAGACTTGGAGAATGAAATAGTTGAATGCATCAGTAGAAGTGTATTATTCGGTGGTGTGATTTATAATTTTGCTTCTGTGAAATGGCAGGGTGGGAGGGAGGGGCCTGCTGAAGAGCCTCTGGATGTTGAAGAGCCTCTGTGAAATGGCGGGGTGGGAGAGAAGGGCCTGTTGAAGAGCCTCTGGTAGCAGTGCTGTACCGTAGGGAGAGGACAGTAGCAGAACAAAGTGCTTGAGGGAGAAGATCCAAGGACCCACTAGCACGAGGTATATGGGCTCTTTGGGAGGTAGGTATTTCCATCAGCAGGAAAAGACAAAAGATACTCTTTGATTAGCTAGACTGAAAATTGGGGAGACTACAAATGCCCTGGTACCATTCCTCACAGCTCTGGTTTCTGGAAACCTTAATTCAACAAGCAAGCCTTGAAAGTGCAATTTAGGCCCCAATGTGGGACAGAGCTGGATGAAGATCGGTGAGGACAGAGAAGATCTGTGGGACTGTGACCTTTTACATAGCAAATACTGTTCTGCAATATTGATAATTTTCCAGTCGTTTAAAGTCTAGTAAAAGTCAGTTTTGGGGAAATAAGTACAAAGGTGTTTTCTGTGTTTGTATCTCCATATATTCTGTATCTAGTGGAAATATAAACAAGGAAATGATAAGATGTTCGTTCTGCTTAATGAATTTTGATCTGCTAGAGACGTGGCTGTTTTGGCGCTCAGCCGAGTGGGAGAGGAGACTTTGCAGGCCTTGCTACTCCAGCAGTGTGAAGCTAATGGCAGGATCAGAACCCGCCATCTTGCAATACCTCTCGTTGTTTTGCTGTGATGGTTATTTGTGTCATTTCAGTGCCTTGTAAATAAATTTGACAATATTAAAAATAAGCCAAAGGAAATATATTTCGGTGAGGTAGGTTTTAGTATAATGAGCAATTTTTCTGCCTTTCACAGCAAGATTTTTTCCAATTCTGAAGGCCTGGAAGAGGCACGGTGGAAGCTGACTTTTATGGAATGTGGGAAGTGTCATAGCTCATTTTAAGTGTGTGTGTGTGATATTCCTACGTGCCTAGTAACTTAAAATCTGGCCTCTGTTTGAGGTGGCACAACTCTTTAATTCTATTAGGCTGTTAAATAATATAAATCTGTTCAGTCACTGACAGCAGGTTTTTTTATTGTGTGGTGATTTGGGATTCTGAGAGTTATGGGGGAAGGTGACCTTGATGCCGGTTTAAGTGCAGCACTTCTTGACACAATGTAGTAGAAAACAGCACTGGAGTTAACTTAATTATGTTGTTAAATGCACTAGGGGTGAATTACTTGAAACAAATTAAACAAGTGACGTTCTTCTTTCATAAACTGCATTTAATCTCATGCATGGCTGTGTTTATGATAGAGTTACAGCAATACAGTAAATTAAACGTGAATAGAAAGCTCACTGGTATCTTCATAAGCAGATGTTTTGTATTTGAACTAGAATAGGAATAGGATGGACCTTAAGTCATTCAGGACAAGAAGGTTGAAGTCTCACGTATTTCCAAAAAACTGAATTTGCAATTTTGAGCAGTTAATATGTGCTCTCATTCAGTCTGAAGTATTTGGAAAGAAATTAGTCTGCTCATTAGAAGTAGGTTAACCAGAATTTTGGAAAGAAGTGAGCACAGGTGACTGTTTGGTGTGGGTCTTGACATTTTTCGCCTGTTGTAGGAGTTCAGGCTTTCGTTACTGTTAATTATAAAAGCTGTATGACATATGGAAAAGTTGTTAATGTGGTTAAAAAAGATTGCTTCCTGTCAATACTTTTTTTTTTAAAACTTTATTTCCTTGAAATTTCCCCACAACCTTCTCTCAGCAATTCCAGATGGTTATGGGAAGAGCCAATGAACCGAAATAAAGAAGTTAAGTTTTGAGTTACATTAATATCCCTGATATTCCCTCATTTTTGTAGTGTTTGGGCCAAACCAATTTGGTATGTTTTACCCACATCTATCAATTAGCTTCTGGACATCATTGTTGCTTTTTTGGGTTTAATAAACTGCTTGGAAGGAAAAATCATGCGGCTCCGCTCCTTAGCAATCCTGGTGTGGAATCATACTCTTCTAATAATGGGAAGCCTATATGTACCCATTCTCATGTGAGTGGAATTCATGATTCAGTAGTTCATCTAATGACTGCATTCCATTTTGCAGTGACAGTTTTCATTATGACTCTACGAGAAAAAAGCTAACCTAGTATGAATAGCCTCAAGTTAAGGGATTTATTGTCCTTGTTTAATATTTTACTTACTCTGAAATCGGTGTCATTTAGGCATAAAAAAAGGGAGATTTTGATGGTTGATGGGTTTTGGTTTTTTTTTCCTAAATTGTCCAACATTTTTTGGGGTACTTTAATGTGCAGTACGTATTGAAAAAAATCACTTTTTTTCCAGATACTAACGTAGGGTTGGAATGACTGTAAAAAACCAAAGCAACCAATCAAATTAAACAAGGAGAAGAACTGGTCAAATCTGTAGCCACAGATTTCATTTCAAAGACATAGGGACCTCCATAATTTTCCCTTCTACATGGTATTTTTGCAATATTTGGGTTTGTTTTAGTATTAAAATGAAGGTTTGCATGGGGAAGGGAGGAGTGAGTGAGGCTTTTCAGGCCAGTAGCTTCAACACACTGTAAAAAATTTTGGTTTTATTATAAAGGTTAATATTTAGCTCAACTTTTGCATCGTACCTCCCATCCAAGACAGTGTATATTCAATAAACCCATGACTGCTTTTTGTACCTCTAGATTTCGAGCTAAAATCTGCTCTGTGGACCAGAGCCAATAAAAAGGAAGTTGTGTTGCTTGGAGTTTGATAGTAAAAGTTGGGGACATCTGATTAGAGAGTTGCCAGGCCCAACAAATCTTACTTTATTGCAGCAAAATTGAGAGAATTAATTCAATCACATGGTATGGAAATGTGTCTCTCTCTTTTCAGGAGGCTCTGAATTCTGCAGGGTACCCATCCATGTGGAGCTTGCTTGTCCTCCTCCTGGGAGACAGATGGGCTGTGTGGCATCTGGGCTGTGTGAGGGAGAGTTGGGGCTCTTTTTCCCTGCATGCCTTTTGGTGTTCAGATTGCTCAGAGAAAGATTTTACCTCATCTTCAGCTTGGATTGCAATGACAACACCCACCAAAGGAACTTTCCTTTACCCATTTTAGCCTCTTAAGTGTTACGGGCCAAACACAATGTTCTCAAGCCTGACCTCTGCAGTTGCAGATAGGCAGGTGCAGGTTTAAGTGAAGAATGGTTAGAGAGAAACATACCTGTGATGACAGTATATGTATGCACATAGTAGGATTCCTTTCTTAATGTGGTAAGAACAGTCCTTCTGATTCCGAGGTTGTCTCTTTTTTGTGTCTATTTTTTTTTCTCTCATCTAATAAAAACTTCATTTTGGTCACATGTTTTTCATAAAACTAGAGCTGTAAATTCATTGCTGGGAGTTTATGAGCACATGTACATACAGGGGCAGATTTAAAATTAGTAGAAATAGACCTACATTGCAAAATTTGCATCCAGATCTTAGTATCTTATGTCTCAGAAGTTCTCAGAGGTACTATTCCTATGGTAACATTTTAGAAACAGTGCTTGGGATCAACAGATGCCAGCAAAATAAACACATTTTTGGGTTATGCCTGCTTGTAATTATGATGGATGCAGGATTTGTTTGTTAGGGAAGTCTCTCACAGCAGTTGCATACAAAATAATTTGCACGTTACCTTCCCCCCTTCTCTTTGAAAGTCACTATTTATCATTTTATGGCACTGGTGAGTAAGTACTGCTGAGTCAATGCTTGATTACTTTCCAGCTGGTCCTGTGTGAGTAATTTATTTAGATGCCAAACAATCAAATTAAGTTTTCAGAGTATTATGGCTTTACTAGAGCTGCAACGTGGCCTTGTCGTCATGCTGCCAGCCTCAAAGACTCTCATGGCCTGTGACTCCTCTCAATTGTGTACAATACCAGTAGACTTTTCTATGCATCTGTGCTATCTAAACATGGGTATTGATGCATGTTTGATGTTGTTATACACAAGTGTGAAACTGATGTGACGTGAAACAGCATTTCTTAATTTGCCAAATGTTGGAAACTGTGATTAGGTGGTGTTTATGTGCCTCTGCTGATGTTAGGGTTCGTTCATTTAAAGTAGCTGATTTCAATGGTGGCTAAGAGAGCCAAT
>VZTU01004798.1:40670-53384 GCA_013400835.1 Zapornia atra | reverse complement strand
GGGGAGGGTAGGCGGTGGGGAGGGTAAGGGGAGGGGGCCCGGGGCCCGGCCCTGGTCCCTGGCCGAAGGGTCTGGGTAGGAGAGGCTCCCTCTGCCCCCAAGGCAACAGCAGAGGCAGCTGGGGTCTCACCCACCCGGCGCCCCAGTTCCCTGCTGGGAAGGGGTGCAGGAGCCCAGGACCACAGAGCACCCCGAGTTCCAAGTCCTGCCAGCAGCCGTGCCGAGCGTTACCACAGTGAACTGGGATCACCAAGACCCTGGCAGGCCTCACCCCCATGATGGTCCCATTCTTCCATCCAAAGCCTCAGTCCATCCTCATCTCCCCCCTGAGTTTGCAAGGGGCACGTGGAGCAGGGTGTGAGGGCTGCGTGGGGGCAGGTTGTGTTTCAAGCCCTGGCAGCAACCAGGCTGCCCTGAAGAGCAGAGTGGCCCCGTTTCAGTGAGAGAGAGGAGAAATGGTTGAATAATCCAGGTCTGCTGAGCTTGGGAAGAAGGTTCCTCCATGCAGGAGCCACAGCATGCACACATACCACTGAGGACAGGGCCCATATAACTTGTTTATTGAGCTCTATATATAGTTAAAATTAATAGGTGCCATCATCTAGTTAAAAAACACCAAGGCATCTAAAACAGGCTCCAGGATTGGTGGTCCCCTTTTAATCTAACAGCAACCCCCCCCAAACCAGGGAATGGGAGCCCCTGGGCCAGGGGAAAGGGAAGCTGCAGCTCCCAAGAGCAGGTGGCCAAAGGAGTGTGGTGCTGGGAGGACGTGGTGCAGCATCTAGCACAGGTCTCCTTGCTGCCAGCAAGGCTTCCAGCACACCTTGGGTGTGCACTGCTGGGAAACAAATCTCTCACCCCCCCACAAGAAGCAACACCCCAGCCAGTCCTCCTCCCCCTTCATTTTCTCAATCCCAGGGCTCCTGAGGAGCCTTTTCCAACAACTCCCTAAGGGATGTGGCAATGCCTGAGGGGTAGGGAAGCACACAGGTCCTGCTCAGTGGGCATGCACACAGCATCTGGCTGGAGGGAGATGCTCCCCACCTTCATCACAAGTCAGGGCTCTCCCTCCAGGGAGAAAAGCCACACTCCTGTGGTCCCAACCATCCTTCCCCCTCCCAACTCCACAGCCACCAAAGGAGAGCACTGCAGGGCAGAGGAGTTCATGTGCCACCAGCACCCAGCTTGCCCAGTGTATCGCTACACTGGGGAGTGCCATGCTGACTGCAATGCTGCGCTCCCTTCCCAGAGGCATGGGGATATGGTCCTCATGCACCCTTATGGAGGAGGAGTAAAAGCTGTGTGAGAAGCTCAAGGGGTGAGGAAGGACAGCATGAGCTGAAAACTACTTCTTTTTACCCCTTTTACTACTTCATCTTTTACCCCTGAAGCTTCTGTCTCAGTCCTGAAATCCTGGTCTAGCCACGTTCCTCCCCACATCTCTGCCCTTCTCTTTTCACAACAGGTTGATGTCTCTGTTCCCCTCCCCAAACTTCCACCACCCCCCTTTCCCCAGTGCACAAGCCCACCCAGAGGAAAGGATGCCAATGACAGCATGAAGTCCCTGAGCAAGGTCTCTCAACTCCCCAGACCTCTCACTCACCTCTGGGAAACTACAATTCCCCAGGACACCCATGATTTACACCCTCCTTAATGAAACTGCAGCTCCACACACCTTCACACCAGCTATTTGAGAGAAAGCACAAGAATTTCTGTTACAAACCTAAAGAAACCCAGGCTCTTGCTTCTAGACCAACAGCATTAAACAGCAGGTTTCTCAGCCTTTTTGGCAAAAAGGCTGTACCCCAAAACTTGGTGCACCCACCCCTGGCAGATACTTTCCCAGAGCAGAGGGAAACTGAGAAATTCAAAGGTTTCTGCTCTTCCCAATCAAAGATCAAGACCACATTCAAAGAGAACATAAGGAAACCAAAAACCAAGTTGTATTTCATACATATTGTCCAATAAGCCAGAAGGGTGGGTTTTTTCCTCCAACTAAACACATGATATAATGCACAGAGACCTGGGTACTCTCACTACATCCTACCATGTAAGACATTAAACAGCTTTTCATTCAATGACAGGAAGAAAGTCATTTTTTTCAGGGCAAAATACAGCTCATGAGTGTAGAAAGCTAAAGACAGCTTATAAAGGGTGCTAAACATGAAGATTTTCCTCTCATGAATTTGCTTTTTCCATCTGCACTTGAAGAGAGTTGTCCCAAACACCCTCCCTCCCCCCTGAAAGCAGCTGCCACTGGAAGCACTCAGTGTCTCCCTGGCTTTAAATAAAGGTTGTTCCTTCAAAAGGGCCTTGGGGGATTGTTGGATTTTGCCTTGTTGCTTTACAATCCCACTGTGCTTAATGAAATCAGACACCTAAAAGAATAAGGTTATACTATGTACACATTCTTTTTTAAAAATCAAGGTAAAGGTCTCTAAAAATACCCCCTCAAAATTCACAAAACACTCAGGTTTGAGGAATGCTTCTGAGCTGTGCTGCAGGATGCCAGCAGGGACCAAACTAACCCAGGCTTGTGGTAAAAATCTAAGGAAAAAAAAAAAAGAGGGGCCAGCCCAGCCATTCTACTCAGCTGCTGGTCTTCCCCCTGCAGAACTTCACTCCTCTCCTTCAAGGACACTGAGGGTATCCAAACAGCAACAGAGCAGATCTGCTGACAAGGAAGCAAGAGCCAAACACTAATGGATCTGCCCAACAGGGACAGGACAGGGGTACATGCTAGGGAAGGAAACTGAGGGGCTGCTAGATGTCAGAATGCACACAAGCACCCACTAAAAGCTGTATTTATGGGGGGGGTTCAGGCATGGAAATGAAAACACCAAGGGAGCCTCACAAGTCTCTCAGGTGACGCCAGCGACAGCGTGTGGATGTGGTGCAGAGGCTGATGGCTGTGTGCAGGCCAAGAGTGACAGTGCTGGGAGGAGAAGGAAGCAGCTGCTGGTTTTGGAGGAAAGGTCTTCTGTCTCACTGCTGATCTCCTGTCCTCTGAAACCCATGCTGCTGGAAGGGCGAGCGCCCCAGAAGCAGGTAAGCAGGCAAGTCCCAGGGAGCTTGGGGAAGCAGCTGAAGCCAGCCTGCTCTAGAAGGTGTTTTTAAGCTTGGCTGCCACGAGGACAAGAATCTCTCCAATCTTTTTCTGCCAATTCTCTATGTCCTTGGAGACATCACACCAGAGCTCCCCATGGCGAGGCTCAGCGTTCTCACAGCGCTTCCTCACCTCTTCTTGCTGTTCCTGTGAGGAAGAGAAAAGGCCATTTGCAAAACTCCTAATCACAGAATCACAGACTGGTCTGGGTTGGAAGGGACCCCAAGGGTCACAGAGCTCCACCCCCCCCTGCCACAGGCAGGGCCACCAACCTCCAGGCCTGGAGCTACACAAGGTTGCCCAGTTTGTTCCAGCACAGAGGCAACAATCCCCTGTCCCCTCCCTCACTCAAACACCCAAAGCTTATGGTGGGTTTTTTGTTTGGGTTTTTTAAAGGCAGTATGGAAGCCTGAGTCAAAATTCAGTGGTACCAACTCTCCTGCCTTGCTGAACAAACTGGCCAAGTTACAGCCAAGCAAGTTTGGGCTCCACCAGAGAAACAGCAGCAACACCTCCCTTTGCGTTACCACCCGCATGAGATCTGTCAAGTGAGAGGTCTCTCTGAAGTCAGAAGATAAACACTCCCATCAGCTCAGTAATATCAGGCAGTAAAAACTGCCACCAGAGATTAGAACAGACTGTTCCTCCAGCTGGGTTCACGTGCAACTTGTACTTGACACTTGTGAAGAGACAGGACTAGTTACACAAGCGCAGCATCACCATTACAGGAAAGTCTCCTAGGAGAAAGCTTGCATTTTACAGAAAGGAGATCAATTTCAGATTTTTGCACAAACTAGCCTGGCTGTGGACAGCAGAGCAGCCTGAAAGACAGCTCAGCTAATGACAGAGCCTTTTAAAAACCACCACACAGGCCTGTTCATGCTCATTCATGACCAGGCGCGACAGCTGTAGCCTCATCTGCGAGCCACGCAGGCAGCGGCACGCTCAGCCCAGCGCTGCAGCAGTCCCTGCAAGGGATTCCTGCTGCCCTCCCCAGCTCCCCATTCCCAGGCACACACTCACCTCTGTGCCATGCTGGAGCTCAAATTTGTAAAAGAAAGCCCAGGCATCCCCCAGGTCAGAGTCAATCTTCACTGTTCGGTGGAACCACTCCCGGGCTTTGGTTATTTTACGTTCGCTCCAGAACAGCCTGTTGAGGAAGCAAGAAGTGAGTCAGCAGATAGCTTCTCCTTAGAGGAAGGGGGAAATCCACAAGCACAAAAACTGAAGAGGCTCTACAGATATTTTTTTTATTTTCTTTTTCACCTCCCTCAAGAAGGAACAGCAGATTTTTGTAGGCATCTGCTGACCGTGCTTCCCCGGGGAAGGGAAGAGACAAGAGAGGACCAAAAAGAGCCTCCACCACTTCCCCCTGGGGCAGCAGGTTAAGGTAGCCTCAGCCAAAGGAAGAGACACACACTCCTGAGAAGGGAAGTATTACTCTTGAGCTTGATCTTTGTTAATTCAGTAGCTGAACTTTGCTGTTCCAGATTTGGGATAAGGACAGGATGATATCCTTTGTATCTCTTCCCCCTCCTCCCATTTCTTAGCATTTCAAGGCAATTTCAGCACCCCACAATCAACCCTAACAATTAGCTAACTGAAAATGACATGCATATTCCTGGAGCTGTGGCTGCATTCACATCCATGAAGCTCTGGTGGAGCAGAGCTATCTTGTCAGCTCCACTTTCTAAGGCAAGCACATAAGCTTGAACGCTGAGGTCCCAGCCTGGCACCCAGCCCACTGCTGCCATTTCACTAAAGCCTGAAAATTCTCCCCAGTAATTAACCAGCAGAGTCAATAGCCTCTTGGTTTCACTCCTTTGCATTAAAGGGTTCATTTGAGCTAGGAAGGTCTTTATCAAATCAGACAGCCATCCCTCATAAAGAGCTTAGCCAGTCATAAAATTATACAGCTTATGTGATTGTTGTTAAGCTCTGTAATACTCTTGATTGTTCCATGTTAAATAAACTGTGATTTAAAAGGGCATGAACAATGATAGCAGAGGCTCAGCACCTGCAAATAGTGGCCATTTTCAGCAACATATTTAAGCAGTTTTTCACAGAATCCCAGGGGTTGGAAGGGCCCTCCAGAGCCCATGGGGTCCAGCCCCCTGCCAAAGCAGCTCCCCAGCTCATATTGCACAGGGGCTGGAATCTCTCCAGAGATGGAGACTCCACACCCCCTGGGCAGCCTGTCCCAGGGCTCCCTCACCCTCACTGGGGAAAAGTTCTTCCCCATGGTGCTGGGGAACTTCCTATGCTCTGACTTGCAGCCATTGCCCCTTGTCCTGTCCCCACAGACACTGAGAAGGGGCTGGCCATTTCCCCTGCATCCCACCCTTCAGATATTGATAACCATTAATCAGGTCCCCCCTGAGTCTTCTTCTGTCCAGGCTGAACAGCCCCAGCTCACTCAGCCTTTCCTCACAGGGGAGATGCTCCAGGCCCTTCAGCATCTCCTCAGCCTCCTCTGGACTCTCTCCAGGAGATCCCTGTCTGTTTGATCCCAGGGAGCCCAGCCCTGGACACAACACTCCAGGTGGGGCCTGACCAGGGCAGAGCAGAGGGGGAGGATCCCCTCCTGTGACCTGCTGCCCACACTCCTCCTGATGCCCCCCAGGATCCCCTTGTCTCTCTCAGCCCCCAGGGCACACTGCTGGCTCATGGCCACCCTGTCACCCACCAGGACCCCCAGGTCCTTCTCCACAGAGCTCCTCTCCAGCAGGTCCCCCCCAGCCTGTCCTGATTCCAGCAGTTATTCCTTCCCAGGTGCCAGACTCTCCACTTGCTTTTGGTGAACAAGATGTGTGACACTGTGGCACTACTCTACCTGCATGCAAGTCGTGATGGGAGAGGAAGTTGCCTATGTTGGGATTAGCTGCTAAACTGTCTGGGATTGCACCAGAAGGATGCCTGCAAGCAGTTTTCACAAAGGAAAAGTTAACATTTTTCTCACTTGCTGCTCAAGCTGAATAAGCCAGCTGTCATTATCTGGCAGAACCCAGCATTGCAGTCACTGGAGTGTATCCTACAGTTTTCTTTGGCTTATAAAAAAGAGTTGTGAAAGAATTGGGAAATGGTTTGGGCAACACACTTTCTGCATTAACCTCTTCTGGTATTCACAAAGGAAGAGAAGTAAAGTTTGTTCCAGTCATGAGTGCTGTAGAGCCCTTCCCACATCTGATCAGAAAGGACACAGCAGGAGTCAATTCCAACAGCGGTTTTCCAGCACCAGAAGCCTCACCACTCCATCTAGGCTAGGAGACAATTCCTAGTAGATGATCTTCCCATTTCAGAGAAGCAAACTAGAAAATGACTGGTAGTCTGCATTCCAGAAAGGGCCACAACTAAAGAGAACTGGCAGAGCAGAAAGTCAGGAGGGGAGAAGACTAGAAGAGCAGAGAATCTAGCTCAGGATGGGGGGAAAAAAAAAGACAGGATGTAGGATACAGAGAAGAGATGAAGAATACAATCAGCCACATAAAAATTGAAAAAACAGTGGCCAAAAATTGTCCCTATGTTCACAAGTACTTAAAACATATGCTACAAAGCTTAACTAAGCCTGGTTCATCTGAAAGCACACTGAAATGCCTTTCAAGGGACACACAGATAGTGATGTTCAGAGTGCCCCTACCCAGCATTGGAAAAGGACTCTGTGAATGTATTGTTGTTTGTGCAGCAGTCCCAGACCCACCAGAACAGCTTGAGGGCAGGTTGACATCCCCTGCTTTGAATCAAGGGGGAGATCCACACAGTTACTAGGAGACAGCTCCAGAGCCGTTGCTTGAGGCTTACTGGAGCTGCTGCAGCCAGGATCACATGGCTGTGCTTGAGTGCAGGGTTTCATCATGGATGCAGCCACACAGAAAAGGGTATTTTTACCACATCAAGCCCAAGGAACTCACTTGGCCACAGCCAGCAGGACATGAGGGTCATGTTCACACTTCTTGAGAGCATCCACACTCTTGGTCTTTCGTTGCGGTCGCGCTTCAAGGAAAATTGCCTCTGACCACAGGATTCCTTAATCAAGTCAAGAAGGGAGATTGTTTAGTGTTAGTGCTGAGATTAACCCTCCCCAGCCTCTCATCTGGCCAGCTGTCCCTAACACAGGCAGCACTCGTGCCCCCTTCACACCCCAACCTCACCCCAGCTCGCTCTGTCGCCAGCGATGCTTCATTCAGTGCTCTGAAGTGTTAGCTCCTACGTGCACAACGTTGGCTCTCCAGTCCTGAAAGTCTCTGTCCCATAAGCCTGCTGCAGCTCCAGCACTCCCTACACTAACCCAGAGCTCATGCCTTTCAGATGAGACACTGCAAGCCAGTGGAACAGGGGAGGGCAATTCCCTGTTTCAAAAGTGAAAGACCAGCCATTTGTCCAAAGAGGCAACTGCAGCAGCAGCAGTTGTCCCAGAAGGTGCAAAGCTCACTGTTTGGGAGCAGTTTCAAGGGTGCCAGAGAGCACAGCATCTTATTGATGCTGGCTCTCCACACATGTGATGAAGGACAGGGTAGGTCCAGGAAAGCTGGGTTTAATCCCTAGTTCCTTTCACTGCCAAAAGCAGGAAAGGAAATATGCTCAGAGGAGCATGAAATCTTCAGTTTCTCCTGTCAGCCAACCATACCTGCTGATCACTTCAAAGCAAAGCCTGAAAGCTGTGTCTGCCAGGACTCTATCAAAGTGCTCTCACTTCCCATAAACTACACCAGGGGAACATACACAAGCTTTGATGACTGCAGTGACAGAGCAGAGCAGAACTCTTCTCACTCTTTATATATAGGGTCAAACCACATTTTTTTTCCAGCCTCTGTTTCCAGGCCTGTTGAGGACACCAACACCATTTATCTGCATTTCACTTGGTGGAGCCTGCCCACACAGAAGCAACAGGGAATCAATTCAGCAATCAATGACTCAAGTCTCTGGTGTCCATGACTGCAGGTGTCCAACAAGCTAATACCTGCAAGCTTTTATCCTGGTTTGGGGAGTTTTAAGATAGGGTTTGAAGCAATTTTATTGAAACAAAACCTGAGATCCTGCTGCCCATTCCCATAGCAACAGGCAGATTCTGTAAAACAGCCTGCAGTGGCAAACACTCATTAAGCATTAGGTCATTCACAAAACAAAGCAGGACTTGGGTGGTATTGCTTTGTTGACCCACTCACATGGTGAGCAGCTTGCACAGAGTTTATCATGTCATAAAAGTCACTTCATTCCCAAATATTTCACTGGGACTTTAGCAGCCACCAATTAAACACCTTTCAAAACCTCCCCTGAAGGCCAGCTAAAAAGGCTTGTCCTGCAAGTAGACGACTAGATTTTGTAGTTATGTGACATCCTCTCTCCAAAGATGTCAACATGTTTAAATAATTAAGTCTTCCCACAATTCTGCCAAAAAAATGGGGAAGCATTATGCACTTTCTCCTCCCATCCCAAGAGGCAAACGTTTCCACTGCTGGTTAGAACCAACTGACTTACATTATATGACCTATTTGCCTTTTATTTTTTAAAAAAAATGGGCTAAAATAATCAAAACCCAAGACTCAACATTTATGGTACATGATCCTCTAATCATGACTGGGACAGAAATTTGCTGCCAGCACATGTAATTAAGCCACTAGTGCAACCAGTGTAGGCAAACCAGCAACGGGAGGTCTCCGATGGCCAGCGGTACTCCAACGAGGCAAGGACAAACACATTCTTTTTCCACTGAACTTCCTAACTACAAACACTTGAGAGTCTTTCTTCAATTTGAAACCTTGGCAGACTCCTACCAGCTTCAGAGAAAAGCCACCCATATCCAAGATGCTTTCCCAGGAAACGTGGGAACATAGTGTGGGCCACGGACCCAGTAATAGACTGGATCTTGCAGCAAAACGGAACGAGTGGTTGGACTTGGTGATCTTAAAGGTCTTTTCCAACCTTGTGATTGTGTGAACACCAAGCTCTGGTGTGAGACAGCACAAAGCAGCTGGGATTACTCCCAAAGACTCTCAACATTTCATTGACAGAAGGATGGCTGACACCTCTTCAAAACGTTGTATTTTGAGACCTGGCCAGAAAAGACATCTTGGCAAGGGATGTGCTTTTATCACCTGGGCCAAACCACTGTGTTTAAGATAGAAATGAGATCCAGCTCACCTGAATTGGGGCATTCTTGCAATGCCTTGGCCATCAGAGTGTTTGCAATGTTCTTTAGCCCAGCTCTGTACTCTAACCGCACAGACTCCAACCTGGGAAGGAAGAGACTCAGTGGTGCTATTTATGACAACATGTTCACCATGCAGAAACAGAGAGTGAGCTACATGAAGCTCACTGGAAATTGTAAAGCATCTGCCCATGTTCTGAGAGTGTGTGTGTGTGTGTGTGTGTGAGAGAGAGAGAGACTGACATCTTCCCATTCCTCTCCATCTAAAAATAAACGTGACCTTTACTCTGTAATGGCCTAGATCAAAAACAAGCTGAAAAATGGATTATAACAGACACAAAAGATCCCCTGGGTTTCATGCTCTGTGCACTACAGCTATCAGTAGAGATATAGCTACTCCCCAGCTCCTCAGAGGAGCTACACACTAGCCAGGATCACCAAAGTGTTTCCGCTATTCAGTAAAAGTTGTTAGCCCAGAATACACTCCAGGGCAGGCATGGCCATAACTTCAGATGGCTGAGAAGATGTAAAACAGTTGGCCTGAAGAATGCATCAGCTTTGTAGCCCAAATTCAGCTCATCTCCACACAACTCACCAGAGATCTGGGTTCTTTGGGTTCTTTAGGCGGGACTTTTCCAAGATGGCTCTTGCTCTAGTCAACTGTCCAACTTTCTCCTCCAGCCTGGACAGCAAGAGCCACAGGGGGATGGAGTGGGGGCACTTTTTCAACTGTTTAAAGAGAAATAAAAAGTGTGGTAACATGAAGATGTGGAAAAAAACCTCCTTCCCTACCTCCTCCTGGAGAGTTTAGGAGAGAAAGTTGATCAGGTTGCTGAAGTTTCTCCTAGTTAGCCTTACAGCACAGAGCATGCAGAAGTCAGGTTTCTCCTACAGCCAAGAGAGTCAGGCATGTGAACTAGGCTGAGCTGTATTTGTAAGAGAAAAAAAATACACCTCCCTTAATAATACATTTACAGTGTGTGCTCTGGCTGGACATGGAAGGCTCTCACACATAACCAGCCCACAACAATGCAGCATGCAGGAAAAACTGGCTTGGAAGCCGGGGAAGTCATGAAGATACTGACACTGGGAGAAACCTGCTTCCATTTTCCTCTCACAGCTGACACCTGCAGCAGCATTCATACCCAAGGACACAGATCACCCTTTAAAAGAGTGCTCTGAAAGGAGGTGGTGTGCAGAGTGTGTATCTAAGAGCTCATTAGGAGGCTTCTCTTTTAAGAATCCTGCTTTCAGTCTTTACAAATCTTAATTATTGTGACCTTTTTCCTATCAGTGAGGAGTCAATCTCACAGCAAACACTCTCAAGCAAGAAAGTGAACTCTGCACAGGGATCCTGGGTAAGAGAAATTCTTCCTACTTATTTCAAGGCCCTATGGTTTTGGCTTGCTATTGTTTTAACAAATAACAGAGGACAGAAATCATCTCTTCTGTTAGTCAGGGATAGACTCCTCTCTCTCTGTTTTGGTTCAAAGGCAGACATCTCTCCACACCAGAAGCACAAAGCAAACTTGCAGTAACACACATCTTACCCCCTGATTATAAGCCTCTCGTGCTTTCTCTACCAGCTCTTTCTGCTCCTCAATTTGTCCCTTCATCATCCAGAGCTTGGGGAAGTCCTCATAGTGCTTCAGGGCTTCCTCACAAAGTTCCTGGGCTGCAGCAATGTTCCCAAGCACCCATTCTAACTTTACAGACTTCATGAAGACCTGAAAATGAGGCAGAGCAGCTTATCAGGCCCCAGCTGGAGTCCTGTGTCCAGAGCTGGGGCCCCCAATACAAGAAAGATGTGGGGCTGTTGGAGAGGGGTCAGAGGAGCCACGAGGATGATCAGAGGGCTGGAGCAGCTGCCCTACAAAGAGAGGCTGAGGGAGCTGGGCTGGGTCAGCCTGGAGAAGAGAAGGCTGTGGGGGGACCTCATTGCAGCCTGCCAGTCCCTGAAGGGAGCAGAGGAACAGGAGGGGAATCAGCTTGTTAAAGGGCAGAGACTGGCAGGACAAGGGGGATGGAGTGAAGCTGGAGGAAGGAAGGGTTAGATTAGATATTAGGGGGAAGTTCTTTGCAGAGAGAGTGGTGAGGGGCTGGAATAGGCTGCCCAGAGAGGGGGTGGGTGCCCCATCCCTGGGGGTGTTCCAGGCCAGGTTGGATGGGGCCCTGGGCAACCTTGTGTAGCTCCAGGCCTGGAGGTTGGTGGTCCTGCCTGTGGCAGGGGGGTTGGAGCTCTGTGCTCCTTGGGGTCCCTTCCAACCCAGACCAGTCTGTGATTCCATGATCACCAGCAGCCACTGAGAAACCTTTAGCCCACCAATGCAGTGGGTTCCCACTTTCAAACATTCATCAGAATGTTATTAATTCACTACAGTTTGAAGTAAAATAAAAACCCAAAACACTAAATCACAAAGCTACAACAGGGTTAAATAACAGTGGGAACAGATAACAATGAGAAAGGTAAATGGAAATATTAAAGGAGTTAGAACAGCATGATCTAACCCACATCTTGCCTATCAGCACACAGTTGAGTTGTAGAGTATCTGTAGGTATCACAGACCAATTAACAGATTTGAGCCTGCTTCATCAGCACAATCAGATCTCCTCAGATCCCAGGTACCACCTGTTCTTACTTACAGCTTCAAGTTGCACTTGCTGTCCTGCTAACTGGAAAGTGGTACAGAGACTTTTCTGAACACCATTGCCTTTTAGCTACTCGTGGAAGTTACAGCTGTGAGAAATACATTACAGACCAAGGCTGCTTCACTACTCTTTGATCCCCATCCTCCCCATTCCCAAAACGTCCCCCCCCACCACTTCACAAGACAGGCCTCAAGTCTGAGGCCAGAGCTGCAGCCCCAGCTGCAGAGAAGCTCCCTGACTGACAAAAGAGGAAGAAACCAGCATCAAAGATCCAGGATGAAGCACAAATTTGGTGTGGTGGGAGGTGGGGGAGAAGCCAAACTGATTTTTCTTTAACAAGTTAAAATAGTTCTGTACAAACAGCTGAAAATCAACAAAGTTTATCATACCAGAAGTAACACTAGGGATAAACAGGAGTGTTACTTTAAGCAACAAACTGGACCAGAGCTGTCTCTAGCACAGCAAGCAGAAGTGAGTCTTCTGTGAAAGTATTTTCTCTTTTTTCCAAGACATGCTTTTATGCAACTTGAACATTATACAAACAGCTGTAAACTGGGAATTTCCTGACTTTTGCCATTTGTGTTAAAAAAAAAAAAAAAAAGAATAAAATTAATAAATAAAATTAAACCCTTCACTCAAGCTGAGCCTTTCTCTTCCCATCATGCCACGACTTGGTGTTGCAATGCGCCGCAGCACAGCGGCCACATGCCTGCAAAGGGCAGTGGCAGGGAGCCATCTGGTCAGTCACTAAGGCCACAGAGCTGAAGGGACTCCTCCTTCTGCCTCAATTCCCCCCCCCCCAACCCAGCGAGGT
>VZTU01004795.1:15331-42299 GCA_013400835.1 Zapornia atra | reverse complement strand
GTGTAAAGCACTTTGAACTATTTCATACATTACCTCCTCTGTTTTGGTGGTGTGTGGAGATGTTATTTGCTCTATATTTAAGATAAAGACATAAACAAAATGTAGAGAAAATTAGAATTATTTAGACAGTATAATATGCTGTTTCCATATTGGTTTTGTATCATTAATTAGCTTTAGTTACAGTAATATGCTTACTACATCCTAAGGAAATGTGTGGCCAAAATTTGAAGAATGTGACAACAGTGTATTCAGGTGAATAGATACTATATGAAAACCTCATTTGTTTGAGCCAGCTCCTTATTCTGTTGGAGTTGACTTTTCTTTTTGATGATGATAAGTATATAAGCTTTTATGTGCAGCTTTTATATCCATTTTGAGTCCTTGAGGTTTAACATTTAGGCTTTACGAGGAAAAGCTACTGAGAATCAGTCACCACCCTTGGAAAAAAAGCACAAGAAGCTTGAATTAACTTAAAAGGGTGATTGTAGTAGACAGCTGATAGCATGGAGAGCTGCGCCTGGCCTCGCTGTAACTGAGTAATGGCATTCTCTGTATCAGCACCTTTTGATACTAACATCCAAAAGTATGTAAGGCAGACAGAACAGCATTGCTTTAGAGCTGCAGTGTAAAAGAAAGACTTTTGCTCTCAAATCTAGTATTTTGCTTTTTTGTAGATACATGGATTGACATTAACAAAACAAAAAGGTATTTTAGAGGGTCAACTCTCACAAGTATGTGGACTGTGCTTTTAAGTATTCTTGGGGAAGAGGTATGAAAAGTAGCCAGATCATCAGAAAATGACAGTTACAGTTTGCATTTTGGAGTTTGTGCTAGAGTCCAGTTGGATATAGGGGATATGAAAGCAATTAAAAACACGTAGAGGACAGTTGTAAGGTTGGTTGGGTTTTCACAGATTTTTTCTTCTTTTCCATGGGAGAATCTTTTCCATCTTCATGTTTTATTTTTCTTAGGGAAATCTGTTTTTTGTGGTTTCAGATTTGGTACTGTATTTTTCTGTTGGTATGTCTGTTTTGAAGAATGGGGAAATGTTTGAAGTAAATAGCAATAGAGCTGTCTTTTAGTTAATGTTATGCTATCTTCTTCAAAAAAATCATGGCATTAACCTCAGTTGAGAAAGGATCACTGTGTGGATCCAATTAAATTAGTCTTCCCACACAGAAGCTGTCTGTGTGTGGCATACTTTTGTTTTATATTTAAAGAAGTTAGAAGGTCTACTACTTTTTTTTTCTTCTTTTTAATATATTTTCATTGCATGCATTGGGAAAAATGGAAACTTAAGCTCTGAATGCTTATTGTAGGGACAAAATGGGCTTATGGAAAATTACCACAACTTTTTTCTTCAAAAATTCTTAAAGTTGATCAGAACCAGGAGGTTACAAAGCTTCCCTTGATGTATGTAGCTGTGTTTGAATGGTTCATGTGCTGTGCTAGTAAAACTTGTCCTTTCTTTCTCTTCAGTGGGTGGATTTCATCTCTTACTGGTCTTAATAAGAGTATTCCTGTTGGCATTATGATGATAATCATAGCTGCACTCTTCACAGCGTCTGCTGTTATCTCATTATTTATGTTTAAAAAGGTAAGTTTCATGTTATACCCCTCTTCTGTTTGATATATTTGATCTGGATTTTGGTTTCCTGCTTGAGAGAGGTACTTTCTCACAAGTAGTGGGAATTCAGTTCTATTCTTGGGGGTGTGCCTTACCTGTTAACCCCTGTACTTCTTTGCTTATACTGCTGTGGAGTTATAAAATGCTGTTTGTACAGTGCACTTACTTTCTGCATCCTAAAATGGTGAAGGGTGGCTCTGGATAAGAGAAACTGGGAGGTCAGACCACCATGAAAGGGCAGGTCATGAATGCAGGGGGTGCCATGGTTGTACCAGTAGATGCCAGGTAGTAATTTTCAAATCTGTGGTGATTCATCAGGCTGAGTGACGTGTGATTCAGGTGATTGCTAAGTTTCAGCTCTTACCAAATCATCCCCATTAAAATCAATAGAAGGGGGAGACGCCTGACACCTCAGAAAAGGAGTTTGGTTTCTCTGCTTCTATTATTTTAACATTTTGTTGTCAGCTAATGATTGCGTAGCGTGAAAGCCCAGAGAAAGATGCTTTTTCACCTTTTCCCCTTCCTTCCTTTTTGTGCATTTCCATCCAGAAGAAATAAGTTTAGATGTTCATGTGCTATTAAGTTTTTGGTGTTGTTTGGACAAATTGTAAATCAAAATGACAAAATGTAACCGAAAATTCTGCTGTCCACCTGCTGGCAGTTCTAATATTTCAACCTCAGTTGCAGTCAGACTTAAAGCTTTTCACATACCCAAATTCTTAGGGACTGCTCACAGTAAGGTAGAAATTTTAAGCACTGCCTGAAGACGTCCCTTCTCCTGATTTGTTTCTTTCCTGCATAAATAGCTGGGTACAGAAGAAGGAAACGAGCAATGAAAATGTACAGTGAAGCATTTATTATTTTTTTTTACACCTTTCCTACCACATGGATCTGGATGCTTTTCAAAAACCTTCACACTCTGGTGTGACCTGATGTATCTGTATGGATGAGAAATACATTTATAGCAACAAAAAATGTTAACAACTTTAATTTTCCTGCTACACTTGAATGAAATGTCTTTGCAATGTTATTTGACAACTTTACTGTGATCAGATTGAAAATCAGTCAGATATAGAATTTAAATTTTAGTTTTAATAGTTGGAAAATTGGAAGCTACTTAGCTTTCTTTTTTTCTTGTACTAGAGTAAGTACTAAGTACACCTTATTCTTTATGAGTGTTTGCAAGTCATATTGTTTAATATCTCTGCTTATTATGCAGACCTGTTTGTCATCACACTAGTTTATAGATACCTATCTGCATTATTATGGTATTTTATACTTTCTAATATTCAGTCACAGCTTAGGTTGGTTTTGTAACCATTTCAATCAGAGAAATGAGACTGTTTCTAAAAACTGATGTAGAAAAAAAGTTGTCCAAAACATTGCTGACACAGTGGATTCAAAGCTACCTTGTTGGTTTTGTCTCCTGCGGGGTTTCTTTACCACGCAGGCTGACCAGCTCTCTGAAGGAGCGTGACAGGCTGTGTACAGACTGAGAGAGGACCCAAGCCGTGAGCCCTGTGTTAGGCTACGGTCGCAGCCCAGGTGCGCAGTGAAGTCAGGCATCAGTAGTAAAGACCTGTGAGACCCCTCTGAACTGCCCCCACCACGCAGCCCTGCATCGCGTTTGAGACTTTGCTGTTGGTTTACTGAGAAATGGAAGGCTCGTCATCCCCTGTCACTGCTCTTCCACCCAGGTGCATGGGCTGTACCGCACGACCGGCGCTAGTTTCGAGAAGGCGCAGCAGGAGTTCGCGACGGGAGTGATGTCCAACAAAACGGTACAGACTGCTGCAGCCAACGCCGCCTCCAGCGCCGCCACCAGCGCCGCGCAGAACGCCTTCAAGGGCAGCCGCATGTAGGGAAACGCAGCAGCCTCGTCGCGGTTCCCTTCGATTCTACTTTGTTTTGCAGTCACTTCTTTTAGTCCCTAAAAGCCTAGGTCAAAATCCACACAGCATGTTTGTCTCTTCTGCAGCTGTGCATGGGAAAAATGGGAAATGTTTGGTTTGTTAGAAATTTAATTTATTTTAAAACGATGACCATCTGCTGCCCTTCTTTAAGGTGTTGCATTCTAGAATGTAAAGCCTTCAATATTTTATAGGGGATAAATAATTTCAACAAATGGCCTGAGAATAAATCGTGGTATATAATGCTAAGGTAAGTGTATCAAGTATTTGGAAGGGTTCTTTAGTGGCTCACTCTGTTGTGGGTTTTTTTTAAACTTCAGGAAAGCACTTTGGGTCAATTACTTTTATTCGTAAAAACTGTTTTCCCTGTTTCTACTGTAAGAAGTGGGGTAGCCTGGGAGATGTAGAAAGTTAGGTTTGGCTTTTGCTATTTTAGCACCTGTTGGAGGACAAATACAAGTAGGGTAGGTATTATAAATTCTTGTCTTGGGTCTTTTTTTTAGGATAAGTCTTTTGATATAAACCTGTAAGTTTGCATGAATACTGTTGAGTTACCTGATCTTGTTTAACTAGCGTTTTGGTCCCGAATTTACCTGCTCCACTTTATAGCATTTGTTTGTATCTTATTTTCATGGAGGATTCTCTACCGCTGGGAAAGGACTGTGGTGCACATACATTCTCTGTATCAGAATGTGTAATGCAGTGCACAGTTTAAGGGAGGTTAACCGGTTATTTCAATCACAGAGGTAAATTATTATATATTTGCTATTTTTAATTTCAGTATTCATGTATTGGGGTGATAATTTTGCTGGAAAAGAAACCAATATTGACTTTTAGAACACTAGTGTCTTGCCCTCTTCCCCTCTTCTAAGTGCAGTGGTATTTTTGTTGTATTTGGAAATTTTTGGTTTGTTTGGTTTATTTAGGTGTAGGTTTGTGTTTAACAGTGGTACTAAACCTCTAGTGTAATCAGTCACTCTGTTTACTGCTTGTCCAAAAACCTAAATATACAGTATTTAATTTTCTAACAGGAATATCGTCTAAAACTAAGATTTTTTAAGCAATGGCATTTAACAGATACTTGAACTCATTTTAACATTAACTCAGACATCTCTATGATGTGATTTATGCTGGGGATAAAAAAGCTTTTAAACTGTTTTCAGTTGTAAAAGTGATAAGTCTTCATCTTTAACAAAGTTTAATTTTAACTCCTTGAACTGGAGACCTAAGAGTTTAAATCAGTGCTGTGGCACTGAGCGATCCATAATGGCACATACCATCGTAATGTTCCGGAATGTAATCAGGTCTTTGTACAACGTCATGTTTCTCTCCTTGGAAGACTTTATATTCTTGGGTTGCCTCATGAGTATTATGCATGACACTTGGGCTGTTTTCTTCTAACTTCACAAAATGAAAGGGGGAAGGACCAGATCACACACACAGCCTGTACAAGTATACGCTGTAGCTGAAATGAATTCAGTCTGTAAGATGAGTCACCTGCAGTTGAGGTAGAATAAAATTCTGAGGCCCCTCTGTGCCGTGAACATGGACTGCCTTTCATAGATTCCTTTTCACTACACCATATTCATAATAACAGAAGAACATTATGAAAAATAAAACCCCTAGTTTAATCCCTGGGGGTCAGTATTGTACTGTTAGCATGAAGTCCATATTAGTCTCCTTTCTTTGCTAATTTATTTAAATCCAACTTGAATTTGGATGAGTGCCGTAGTTTCAACTATGCTGAAGTTAATATTAGTGAGTATACTTGCTTCTAAGTGTTCTCTGCGTCACAAAGTTAAAAGCAATTCAAATATTCTGTGTAATAGAGGCTCTCAAATTCCATACTAGTGGACACGCTAGCGTTGGACTGAAATTTGTATGGAATGTTAAAAGCTTTCCAGACAAATGCCACCATTTTCAGTTGAAATCAGTATCGCCCGTCTAGCAGCTGTATATCAAGGTTGTTGTTTTCATAATCTTTTAAACATAACTTCAGGGCTGTATCCAGGAACTCGAATTACAAATTGCTTTTAAATCTAAATTTTAGCAGTTCTCTTGATATCTCTTGGATAGGAATCCCAGGGACATCACCCTTGTGATTTAAGTTGAGGATTGCATAGAAACACATATTACCAGAATATATTATGGGGGAAAAAATAATATTAGGGATAAAACGTGAATGTGGCAGGTAATTTTTTCCCCCCAACTGTTTAAAGGCTCTTTGAGAAAACATATGTAATGTTCTATGTGCAGGGAGCATGGATTTGTAATGTCATGGGTTGATTGTATGGATTTAAACCTCCTAAGTGAAATTCAAGGTTCGGTTACTTGTGAATTGTTTGAGCTGGAAATCTCTGACACTTTGCGGTCCGGAAGGGAGGGAGAAGTTTGAGTTTAGCTCTGACAAGAGAAGGATGATATTTGTTAAAGTATTTTGTACCTAACGAAAATAGATTTTACAGTCTCTTATTAATTAGAGTATGATGCCCACTTAAGTTGTCATTTTGTAGTATTGTGGCAAATCGAGTGCAAAGTTTAAACACTGGAATGTCAGTAGTCATTGATCTGTAATTTAGGAGTTGGTTTTATTTATCTGAAGGATGTTTGTATATTTTGTAAATTACTAACAATGCTCTGCCATCCTGGTGAATGTCACGGTTCTGTACAAATGCACTTCTGTCCCTCTGTTGCATGTCTGAGTAGTTCAGCGGTTTTGTATATTTATTGTATTAACACGGTGTCATAGAATAAAAAAAGACTTTTTTTCCTGGACGTTTGCTCTGTATAGTTTTGACCAATACAGAGATTTTTCTTCAAATGGTCAGGATAACGTGCAGGGCGGCTGATCTGTGTACAAGTCTCAGTCGGTTTTTATAATTACGTATATAAATGCTGTAATTCTGCTGAAATGGGGAAGCAAAATGTCCACTATCAAAATAATACATTGGGACATTGGCAGTTAGCCAACAGAACTGTTATGCAGAGCATTCTGGAACACTGGTAGCCCACCTTGTGCTGTAAACTTACGAGGGTTAAAATCTAAATATGTTCTGTCAAACCTGGATGAAGCTCTACAGGTCTTAAGTGAATCCTGAAACATTATTGGAAGTAAAATGAAGTTGCTGACAACAGCATTGCTTTGGCAGTGTTTATTTTCCTAATTTTCCCCTTTTCCACTCCTCTCCTCCCCCTTTTTTTTCCTTCCTCAGGCACTTCCAGACAGTTGATTTTTTTCCCTGTAGTAACTGTAACACCCGCTCTGGAGTACTGGATTCTCTTTGAAGGGCAAGAAGACTTCATCTCAGCCACAGTGATGTAGTTGTTTGCAAACACACAATACAAAGAACAGTGTGCTGAGGTACAGGCGGGGTTATTTAGGGAGTGAGCAGGTGTGACACATGCAGGCATCATTTAGTAGTGAAACTTCGTCATCGCGGTCCGTTTCTTCGTAACTTACAGCCCTGGGACGGCCGCGACAGCGACAAAGGAACCGTCCTGTGAGCGGCATGGGCACAGCTGTGCAGTGTCACCCAGGCGTGTGGCAGGATGACAATCACTGCTCAGTTTCAGTGATGCTTCCCCTGTCTGGCAGGGGCTAGGCCAGCCTTTCTGAGGAACATGTGAGCACGATGGAGGGGAGGCATGACAACAGCGCACTGGGAAGAGAACTGTGACAGAAAGTGCTCACTGATACTTCTGGGACGGTGTTTCTTTCAAGGACAAGGCATGCACGCAGAGCCGTCTGGTTACGAATCAGAAGTAACGCCCAGTGGATCAGATAATTTAAACAAACGTGTTAGGTTTCACCTGGCTGCATTAAAATTTGTAAGCATTAATTTGTACTTCAATTCATTTCCCCTACAGATGAATTTCATGTCTGAAAGTAGCTTTTATTCTTGTCAGTAGAAAAAATCAGGCAGACTTACAAAGGAAAACTTACCTCAGCAGCAGAATACTAATTTAATTTTTTTGCTAGGATTAAAGTAGATACCATGTCACACACTGGTAAAGGAGAGCGAAGCATCGTTGATGCATGGAGCTCACTGCCATGTGTTGTGTTCAGGAAAAAGATAAATCAGTTGTCTAGCTGCTTGAAGGGAGCAGGTAAAAACTCATGTGAAATGGGTGTTTTGCTGGATGGATATTACAGTGGCAGTGTTTTTAATTCATTTATCTTCTCTCAATAGGCTTGGTGCTGCGCTGTGACTCAATAATGTGTGTTTATGTGTGCAAATATATCTCATCTTTTTATATATCTCTGTTTGATGATGAAGTCGGAGGCTGTGTGCTTGGAACAGGCAGCGTGCTTGGAACAGAACGAACACAGGCCTGGAGAACAGTTACCTGTGGCCAGTTACTCAAGCTTTCTGCTTTACTTATGTGAATGCCTCGAGCTGGGCTGAATATCCAGGCTGGCGCATAGGCCAGTTTACAAACCAGCTGCCTGGGACCACTGGTGTCCCTGTAGCATCTCCAGCTCTGCTGCTGCTTCAGCTGCAGGTGGATTTCACAGTGCTTACAGCCTACTGAGGCAGCCATACCCCGTCAGAGCTGTAGCTGTTTGCACGCATGACAGAGCACGTGTTGCTGTTCTCAGCCTGGGCTCAAGTTTTAAAGAATAGGGTGGATGTGCTTGTGTGGGCAGTGGGGGGCGATACTTCAGCCAAGGTCAGACAGTGGTTGGAATAGTGTGATTAAAACTTGGATTATTTTTTCTTTACCTTCCTCAGCTGGACCAAATTCCGGACCTGAGTGCATCTGAGTGATACCTAAAGCCAGCTAGGGCACTGATTCCTATGGCATCAGACTTTCACCCACATGAAGATATTGCAAATCAAATAAAAGGCATCTGTTTGAAAACAAGTTTTCAGTGAAACATAGAAGCATAACATTGTCTTCACAGTCGTGTCCCTCTGACAGTAACAACACACACTCGCTTTCTTATTGCATCACCTCTCTAAACTGAGTTGGAGCGTGAGGAAGGAGTTACTGGTATACAGAAATCAGAAATAACCCACACCGTTAGGAGAACTCTCTGCTCCCTATTGCCAACTCCACTGACCTTACTGAGGAAGGGAGGTAGTGCTTCTACCTATAAAAAGTGGTACTTAATTTTTATTTATTTTCGTCCCAGCAGTATTTGGTATTCGTAGACTAACTCCTGCACCTGTACCTGCTTTGAAACATGGGAGATGGCCAATGTGGGGCTGCACTGGGCAGCACCGATGGCAAACCTTCAGGACTGTAGATTTTGAAATGTTCCAAGTTTTGGCCAAAAGCTACTTTGTCAGAGTTAAGAGGCTGTTAGAAGTGTAATCAAGTTTAAGTGCAGTTAATTGTATGTAAATTTAAATACAAGTGCACCAGAGGAACTATGAGACCAAAGCAAAATCCCAACTTCTCTTTCAGCTGCTCCTAGTTCTGCCATAAATATGCTTGGAGACGCGTGCGTACGTCACCTCCCTCTTGTGTTTGCCAGTCACTGGTGGGACATGAACCACAGCATGCCACGTGCCATTTAAAAGCCTGTGTGGTTCAGCCATGCTGGTTTGTAGCCTTCACTGCCCCTTCAGCAGGGAACTGTGGTGCTTCAGCTGTACAATGAGAAACACTTGTCCTGCATATATTCGGTTACAAAGTTTCTTTAATGCGACTGTATCACATACAGCTGTGATTTGATCACATCCTTGTTGAGGAGTGCATGGTGGTAATTGCTCAACTGTGGTGGGTATCATCTGAAACACAGGGTCAGCAGGCTGGGATCTCAAATGCAGCTACAGCTACAATTCCAGCTGCCCTTGATGTGTCCGACGTGTTTGAATTAAGGTAGTCACACTCCTGTTACAAGTTTGAAAACTCACATTTTAATTGAAATTTAGATTAAAAATAACACATCAGGTACATCATTCATGCTAACAAATGTACATAGTGGTGACTCAGGAACAGAGAAACAGTACCACAAATAAACCATGGCTCAAAATCTACTCTAGCCAGTTTCCCACAGCTGCTCTTCGTACACAAAGCAGCTGTGGTGTGTATATTGCTGCCACGCTCCACCTCTGTCAGGCTCCTCAGGTGGGCACCAGTGCCTGCTGCTTTCAAGGAAGCCTTGAGCTCCTCTTCATTTTCCAGCGGGATGCGAGATACTCTGGTGCGGGATAACAATGCAAAATGGAAATGATTTGGCTGAAAAATAGTGTCTCAGAATTCTGGGAACTTTATTGAGTAAGACATAAAAAGCAATACAGACAACCCAGAAGTAGCTCGACAGCAATGTTTTCTGCAGTGTCGCATCATAAATAAAGCACGTCAAGAAACCTCGCTGAGCCTCTTCAGCTTCTAGATTGTGCACTGTCAGGGACGGACACGGCTTCACATGTAACTGTCTGTGTTGTATCGGTCTGAGTACTGCAAGTCAAGATTTTTTGTTAATATTGCTGTTGTATTAATCTTCAAAATCAGCCGTTCTACTGCATCACTCGATGCTTTAGTTTGTCCATACCACCAAAACTCCAGCCACATCTTCCCTGGGACGTCCCTTTTCAAATACCTTGTTTAAAAACAAAAACTAAGAAAAATCCCCCAAAGAACAAAACCCATTCCTGGTATTGCACATCTCACACAAGTTTGTGTATATATATATATATATATATTTAAATATGCTAATTTTTTTTAAAAAAAGTCTATGGCACTTTAGAGAATATAAGTTTACAAAGTTGATCAAACCACAGATGTTTGAAGAATTCTTCAATACCACAAAAAGTTAAACTGAAGTAATTGGCACACAGGTTTTTAAAGAATCCACAGCAAGTTATTCTAGATCCTACGCAGTGCATGTACGTTAAGCAGTTACGCTCCGCAACCCCCTTGTGACATTAATTAAATTAGCTTTAAGCTCAATTTTTAAAATTTATTTTCTTTTCCCCCTCCAAAATATCTCTGAAAACTACTGCAGAGGTGAACTTCAGGAACAACTGTAAACAGCTGTCAGCTTTAATGAGCGTGCCCTACATCTGAAAACCTCATCCAGGAGGAGGAGAAAAAAAAATTAAATCTGCAATATATACCATCTTATCACTTGCCAGAAAAACAGAACCCTGAGAAAAGAAATTCCGATTATTTTTTGCCTTCTGTATTTCTTCCCAGCCTGTCTTCTATCCATGCTGCGTGATGAACATGGATATTCTTGCAAGTCAGTTGATTACGCTGTTGCAGAGCAAACTGATACCAGATCAGCGGCAAGCAGAAAAGCTGAATCCTTGTGGTTACAAATGCAAACAAAAGCAAAACATGCCACTGAAAATACCTCCTTTGTACTTAAAAACCACACTACTAAAATTCTTATGCATTCCGTAGATCACTGCAGAGGTCAGGTCGTAAGGTAAATGAAGGCTGTAAATAAAGGTTGCTCATTGTTCACCTCTAATCCGAAGCGGTATATACGCCCCTTACACCTTTCAGCAGAACTGACCCTACTCTGGTGAGGCAGGTGCTGGAGCATTTGTCACCCTGATAGGTGACAAGATTTGCTAGCAGTGGTGACGCGGACATCAGGTTGCTACCCACCTAAGAAAAATCTGGAATTGTAAATCTGTGCTGTAATTAATTAATTTTTAGCTGATTTATTATGCTATTCTTGCCCTTCCCAGCCACAAAGCCTGCCAGGGCAGAGCCGAGCTGGTTGCCCAGCCTGGAGCCATGGGCTCCAGCAGAGGGCTCAGGAGGAGCACTAGAGGGACAGAAGGTCAGGACAGAGGGAGGGTGCGAGGCGCCTTCCAAGTGCTGCCCTGAGGGACAAGCCAAGGGCATGCTCATCTGGCAGCAGGAACCGAGAGAAAAACATGGGTGTGCTGGCTGTGACTGGTCCACAGGCGCCACTGTGTGCCGGCGATCCTGGACTGTGCCGGCAGCTGGCTGGCAGAAATGGTTCCAGACTGTGACTCCCGGGCTTTTAAACTAATGGTTTAAAGGGAATGTGAATCTCCCGTTTTAAACTGGAGTACTGTGGACGTGGGTTGCAGGAGCAGGTGAGTACACAAGGAGAGGCTAGACTAAGACAATGCCTGGTTGTTGCCCAGCGGCTCTGAGGTCACCTCTGTAGCCACGTGGCTTGAAGGTGCATCGGACACAGGCAGACTGGGAGCTGGGCCTGGCAGGCGCCACGGACGGGCCGAGCCAAGACCATGTCCATGATTCATGTCAGAGGGGTGCTCCAAAGCTGCGAGGGCCAGTGCTCACCCCTGCTCGAAGCTGGCCCTAGGCTTGTGGCTGTGACTGCTGAACAGCTCTTGTGCTGCAAGCGAGTCAAGCAGCGCGCTGAGACTAGCTATCTACCTGTACAGTAACGATGACAAATAGCTAATGGCACGCTTTCAGGGACTGGCCAGGCATGAACAACAATCTCTGCTCCATATCATTCAGTGAAGTGATGGAGAGAACACTCACTGGATGATGTTAAACTACATCAAGTGAGGAGTCTAACATTCAGTTAGCATTTCATTAGAACTACTTCTCAGACAAAGTATCCCCAATGCTCCTATGGCTCAGTTGCATCTTTCCTTTGTTTTTTAAAATGCTTTATTGTTTTCAGAAGTAGTTCTAGCAAATGATGCAACACCACAAGTAACACAACCAACTGCCTTTGAGAAAGGAATGTAATTTGTGGCAAGGTCTGCTTTATTTCTGCTGAGTTTAGTTGGAAAAGCGTCTATACTACATGCGGTTTTAAAAAGGAAAAAAAGGGAAAATATTTTCCTAGCCATGTAAAATTTGGCAAGACTTCCTAAAAAATTTAAATTTCTTAAGGACTCATGTGGCTCCAGGTCATAAGACTGATCTGTGGATGAGGAATGAGGTTTCACTGGCAAGAGAAAGAGTAACACTGTTGAAGTCTAACGTGTGATCTCCATTTTCAGGAGAGGTTACATCCCAGACCAGGCTGATGGCATTCACAAGGTAACGCCCAGCTGTGCTGCAGGGAGTTGGCATCTGCTTGGGATGGGATTTCAGGAGTTTTAATAAAGGCTGTAGAAATATTTCTAACAACAGCTATTGCAAATGATTTTATCAAATTCAGGTGAAAGCCAGTGTAGCAACAGCTCCTCTGTCTAGGCACTGAAACCAAAAATAATTTCCCTGCTAATTAACAAGCAGCCCATACCTTGCACTATAGTTTCAAGATAAAACAACCTGTCAGGAACTCAGCTCTTTAATGCTTAAGGACTGGTGTAAACCATGTCACATCAGCTTTGCCCTCTCCAACACGTACTTTCTATCCAAGGCAGCACTGCACTTTGCAGTTCAGTATCAAAAAGCACCTCAGTGGAAAGAATGATACCAAACCAGGTGGTGGTGAAATACTCGCAGGTGAGGGGAGCCCTTGGAAACAGCCTGATTAAAGCAGGCTTCTCTTTAGTGTAAGGAAATAAATGTGCTGGCTTTTACTATTTTCAATCCAAATTCTTCAAAGATACCAAGGGTGGGTAAGGCAATTCGATCTATCAGAATTTGTCAGTTATAACAACAACATTCCCGCTATATACACGATTCCTCACCTCCCCAGCCAGAGTAATATACTTCACTGTGTCCTGATCATAGATTGAAACAAAAAAAAAAAATTTAAAAAATCCCCAAGTATTTACATTCTGCTTTCTTGGGATCCTCTCTCACTCAGATCCTCATTGCCCAGCAAGGAAGAAAGACCATTTTGTTTCAGTAGTTCGGAGCTGGAACGCATGGGGCTCAATCACACAGATGGCAGACGCAGGTAAGCGGATCTGCTTGTCCCATCAGTGGAAAGCAGATTAAGATCCAGGTGCTGGTATTTTTCCCCACTGGAGTTAAAGGAGGCAGATAAGGTTCTTTCCTTCTTCTATTTCTTCTTGCACTTTGTCACTGGAAGTGGCTATTTCAGCTTGCGCCGAGAAAACTGCACAGATGAAGGTCACCACAGTGCCACCAATCGCTGTGTAGAAAGCCCAGCCCAAGGAGCAATCTCCAAGTTTGTAAGCAGAAGCGTAAGGTCCACAATAGCTTATTGCTTTCTGGCATCCCCAACCTGCAGGGTAAAGTATCAAGCCTAAGATAAGGAAGAGGCCTAGAAATAAAAAGAGAGATGGAATTAATCATGAGCATTTTAACAACACCACATATAGTATCAGCTACCATAGTCTCTAATCACAGGATTGGGAGAAGACCTCCTCCTTATCCATCCAAATTCCCTTTATTGACTGTGCCCAACCCATGTGGCTGGCATTTTATCTAAACATGGAGCTATCCCATGGTTTTTCTTCTGAAAAGCTTTTTTCATATGAAAATGGTCTAATGTTTCTAATTTTAATCTTGGTATTTCCTCTACATCCTTTGTTGTCACGCATTTTTGCTAGGTATAGAGATCGAAAAACCTTCGTCCCTTCCAACCTAACACATTCTATGGTTCTTTGAGCAACTCCACCTACTGTTTATAGTAGCACTTTTCAAACAGAAGTGCATCTTGAAGTGAGTTTACCTTTAGGTAGCCCTCATTCAGCTTTATTTAGTCATTCACCATAAACACTTTTGCCTTTTTCCACCTGGATTTTCCTCACAGGTTTTTTCCAGGCCAGAAAATCAAACTCTCACACTGCATCTGCTCATTAGACCACGTTAGGACACAGTAATAAAAATACTGCCAGTTCAGCCAGCTGCTTCTGTAATGAAGGAATTCTGGAGTCAGACCCAAACAAATGCATCCAAGTACCCACAGCCAGTGCATAGGTAACACTAGGATCCTCCAGACAGGCGACTGCTGCAGAAGGGAAGCGTATTTCTAGCCACACTGGAGCAAACGCATCAACTCCCCGGCTTGCTAAGCTGTTGGAACACCCTGCTGTGCCTCAGGCTGGAAGTTAAAAGCCCAGACTGGATGTTCTGCATGTGTGATAGTCTCTCATATTCATAAGGTTCCTCTCCTGTCAGGACCAGTCTTTATCTAAGCAGCAAAGGGCTTCATTATGGAAATTAAGAGTCACATTAGAGTCCCTGCACATACAATGTGTCTTTGCACAAAGATGGTTTAATGAAAATGCCTAATATATGCTAGTGGCTACAGTGAGCTCTGACAAGCCCTGCTAAAAGAATCACAGTGAGCTAAAAACAGATCTCCTTCCTATGAGGCATATAGGGAAGAGCTAAACGTCAGAACAGATCATAGGTATCAAAATTTTGCTTTGCATTTCCTTTAAAACTTTGCTCAGAACAGGAAGAATTATGGAAAATAGTTTTTGCTTAGACAGTTTGTCCAGAAAATGAATGCAGCCTTCCTGATTCCATAAATACTATGGACTGTAATATCTGTCCTGCAGCTTAAGAGAAAAGAAGACTTAGGGGGGACCTAATTAGTGTGTATAAATATCTTAGGCATGGGATGCAGGGCGAATTGGCCAGCCCCTTTTCAGTGGTCTGTGGGGACAGGACAAGGGGCAATGGCTGTAGACTGGAGCACAGGAAGTTCCGCACCAACATGCAGAAGAACTTTTTCACAGTGAGGGTGACAGAGCCCTGGGACAGGCTGCCCAGGGGGTTGTGGAGTCTCCTTCTCTGGAGATATTCAAGACTCGTCTGGACGCCTACCTGTGCAACATGAGATAGGGAGCTGCTTTGGCAGGGGGGTTTGGACCCGATGCTCTCTCGAGGTCCCTTCCAACCCCTACGATTCTGTGATTCTGTGATTAAAGCCCTTCATTCAACCTGGTACCTTGATGAAAACAGAAGTGGGCTGAAAGTTGTGCTTTTCGTGTAGGGCACTGGTTTGCCCTTTAGATCTCATCTGATCTCAAAACTTCTACTAATAAAGTAGAAAACTGCCCTCTCTCCTCCCGTACCCTAATTGTAAAGAACAGCTGCATCTCCTTCAAAGCAGTCAGACCAGCACATTCTGCAGGGCCTCAGGTTTCCTTAATGGTTTGCTTAAAGAAATTAATCCAGAAGCAGGAAAGCTTCCTCGCTGAGAAAGAAAAGCTGGGTCCTACCTAGTAAGCAGTTAATACAGACAACACGCAGAAACCATCGCCCAACCATCTAAACTGAACGTCTATGAATGCCAGACATTTCACAAAGGGAAGTCCTTGATCCATCGATTTTCTAACGATGACAAAACACCACGGGCATGAATGAACTAAATGACATTGTTCTTTGGGGTGGCAAAACCCATTAGTGGGTGATACCCGTTCTCTGTGAAGGGATTTCATCACTGCTCCTACATATAAGAACCAATGACAAATTTTAGGTAGCATTTCCTGGCCAATTGGCCAAACTACATTAAACGCAACGCATTGCTTTATCTTGGACAGGCCTGGGTAAGCTGTGCTTTCACCCTGCTGAGCCCTGCGGCCGTTTCAGACTAAACACAGGCAGTTTCTTCTCCTCTGTTCATCACTGGCTTCCTGTTCTGTGGAAGCAGCATGACCACAGTATGTATTTTTCTCACTCTACGTTGGTATGGGTTTCTCTAATGTTCACAAACCCTACGGTAGTTAAAACCCACCATCACAGAATTAAGAATCTGGATCTGAAACGCCAGTGTAGCAGCTGGCAACAAGTTCTTACAAGTTTACTGCTCTATCATTCACAGACCTGGGCAGCCTGCATTTAGCAGCAAACCTGGCTTACAGCTGGGTCACAAGCAGTACCGAGGAGCCACATTCATCTCTGTTTACTAAAACTAGAGCACTGAAGAACTTCTGAAAGCCACTGGCTCGTGGAAGGTATGCCCTGGGCTGAAAAGCCGTAACCCCGAACTCTGCTTCTCCTGCCAAAGTGCTGCAGCGCCTCTGTGAAGTGTGGCTGTCAGGATTTCACTGAATTAAAACTACAAGACTACAGAAAATTCCTGGAGAATTAGTGACTACAACCCCTAATTTGATAAACTACAGCTGTTTACACACAGATGAAAACAAATTTGAAGAAGAGTCTTAACCACAGGCTCGAATATAGCCAGTCCCTCCTGACCGTTCCTTCAGCCAGCCAACATAGTGAATCCTGTACCGGCCCAGCATACGAAAAGGAGGAAACCAGAAGTTTTCACTACTGAACCTGCCTTCCACAACTCCATTGTAGTGCAGCCAGAACGCTTCTTAGGACCTGCACGACTTCATCACTAATATTTATCATAATTTCTCATTTCTTTAATACCTGGGTCCTATTTGCTAAGAAAAGCGAGTGAAGACAGTTCAGGTAAGCCAATCCAACATACCCACCACAGAAACAGCACTCCTGGATTTCATGCTGACTAACAGTATGTGGAGAGGCACAGGCTTCTCACCATGTATTCAGCCTAAAGCTCCAATTCCCAGAGCGACAACTGAGTGGCATGGGATGCAGAGATCCCCTCCTCCCTCTCCCCACCTTCCCAAAAAGGGGTGCTCAAGTAACAAGACCAAGAGGAGCTTTGCCTCCTCGTTGCCAGTAATTTCAAAGAGATGGTCACAGGCTACAGAATAGACAGAAGCTGCACTACTACCCATCAGTAAGGCAAACCATGGGCTAAAGCAGAAGCCAGCAATGCACAGCACCACAACAACCACAGCACTGGCTTACAGACCTAAAAGAAACCCCAAAAAACAACCAATAAACCGCCCCCCCCACCTCTGTGCTGAACACAGATGTTGAGGGGAGGGAAGGAAATACACCAAGAAAGAGGCAAGATACAGTAGGGGGTAGCAGGGGCAGGAGAGGTCATGATGCTGCTTGGAAAGTCATAGCCAGGCGAAACAGTCCAAAGCAACACGAAGAGCTTGGCAGCCTCCATGCGCTTCCACCTCTGACGTAAGGAGCACTGCACAACCATTTGATGCAGCAAGGAAAAGCCAGAGGGCTGTTTCTACAGCAAACAGTGCAGCCTTGATCTCCAACACACGTGCAAGCAGCTGTGCTTGAGCAAAAACCACTTACAGACCAGTCTGTGGCAAGATGATCCACACAGGGAGAAAACATGGCGAACCTTCAGCGCCGACTTCCCATACCAGTGTCCAGAGGGCAGAGCCTGGCCAGGCCCCTTACATCTCTTTGCTGCTCTGATGGAGGTTTAAGTGTAACTGCCTGTAATCGTGCCTTCTCTGCAGCTGCCGCTCAGCCCCCGGGGCTCGCCTGCCTGCAGCTCTCTCGCTCGGGTTATTTATTTGCGTTACCACAGAACCTGGCAGCTCTGCTCAGTTTCTGCCTCCCAACAGCCGACAGTCTGCGCTTCAGACAGACACACAGAGCTGGAGCCCAAGGCACAAGTGAGATAACCTCCTGCAGCACGCCAGCAGTGGCTTCGTGAGATCCACGGCCGGCAGCTAAACCAGTTTCTCTTTCACAGCCTCTGCAAAATGTCGAAGGAAGAGAAAGGGGGTTTCAGCGGCTCGTGGACAGCACAGAGTAGCCTGGGGGCCCCGGATTGTTTTCTGGAGATGCACTGGGGCAGGGAGAAGCCGGTGGAGGGTGCTGGATGGGCTGCCTGGAGTCAGAAGCAAAGTATCTTTGGCAGAGAGCATGCCCTGGAAAAGCAGGAGCCAAGCGCATCATCCCTGGCATTCATTTACACTCACAGCACGCAGGAACACAAGAGCAGCTCCTAATACAATCTACAGATTTGTGTATAGAAGTCGCTCTGTCAATTGATTGACTATTATAATTCTCAGGTTTCTTGAATTTGGTTCAGCTACTTTTTACACTTGACTTATTCAAATAGCACTTCTGCATTTAATCTGTACTGTGCGACTTTCTAAACCATTTAGTGCTGCAAATTAAGAGTAAAGCACTTAAGCTTTAGTTCTCCGTTGCATAATTTTAAGTCAGGATAACATGATAAAGCAACAATTACCTCCTGTCAACAGTCTGCCTTGAAACAAGACAGGAGGATGGTAAATATTAATGATAGAGATTTCTTTTTCTTAATAAATCAGTATTTGCTTTGCTCCCAGTGTCTCTGAAGAGAAGCCAATCTTAAAGAACAAGGAACAAAAACAGAATGTTCTGTCTGAGGAAAAGTTTTATGCAAGGAATCCTTTCAGTTCTTTGTGCTGACGTGCAGTAAATTAGCTTTAATTCACAGCCATTCTACCTGTGGAATTATTGCTGCTTCTTCCCCCTGCTGAGAGGAACAAACTCATTTTGAAAATATCACAAGCGGTTTTCCACTGGGCTTTTCTTCAGCCTCAGGAAGATCAGGTTTGCCCTGCTCTAGATTTAACATCCTCTCTAAGCACAGAAAGGCTGCTACGAGTGCAGCTTCTGCTGTACACATACATTCACCCCTAGTTAATTAGCTCTATCCCACTTCTTTAAATCAGTATATAATTTTTCATAACTCCATTTTCCTTTTGGTTAATTGTTGCCAGCTCTCAGTTACCTTTCCTCTTAGGATTCCTTGAAACAGAGGTCTGAAAGAATTCTACACAATGCTGCCAGAAGCCTAGGAATGATGGCAGAAAAACATTAAATTGACTTCTTTATCCAGAGACCTCATCTAAAACTCTGTGGTGTAAGTCTGTCAGTGGAGACTGTTTTCCCTTCTTTTCACTGAAGGCTGTTTGCCCACGTAACATTTTACTTTCAATTCCTTAAATACCTACTTTCAAAAAGAAACTTTAAGAAATAGGGAATTTAGATGAGGTTTAGGCTTTACTGGATTAGACTAAAATGTGTATCTTGATTACAACACAGACAACCTATTAAACATTAGCCCTTTTATATTCAAACAATGTGAAAGCAACCCTTTTCTCCTAAAACACTACAGCAAAATGCTACAGGTGTACTGTGAATTACCCACATAAATAGAGCAGACTGTACTGCGTTTCTGAAGGCGGTTCGGTAATGCTTTCTTTAATAGGAGAAGCCTTTCTGTATCTGTGCACCAAGAACATTTACCCCTCTTAAGGGCCTGGAACCGCAGCGAGGAATCGCCCCTCCCAGTTTTTACACACTGCAGTGGGGCTGCCAGGCTAGCACCATGGAAAACTGACAGCCCAGCCTATGGTTACGACCATCCGTACGTCACCTTATGTACTGGGGTCAGACCTGAGTAAAGGCTTTTTCATTCCACCTTGGAAGCAAGCCTCCAGACAGGGGTTAAGCAGATGCTTGTTTAGCTAAGTGAAGGCACGCTACTTACTTCTGACAGTCTCCTGTGCAGCTGCTGTTGTGCCATATTAAACAAGAGTGTGTACTAACAAAGCCAATTTCCATTGCAAAGCCTGAAACTATCTTCTCATTTCCTACCAAAATAGTGAAAAAGCTTTTAAATGCTGCTGAAGAAACAGGAAATTAAGCAGCTGCGATCAGTGAGGTGGCACTGCAACAAGCTCCCAAGGAGCCCCGCGACCGAGCAACAGCATTTTAAGAGAGGAAAGGGGTAAAGGCAGGGAGGGCTTAGCCTTGTGCAACACCACGCAGGCAGTGCAGGCGGGTCGCCGCCTCAGTGGCAGCCATCCCCGTGGTGTCCGTCTTCGGTGCAACCACAGGAGATTAATGCTCAGTCCAAGGGCGCTGCACCACGCAGGGAAAACAACCCTGCTGGCATTTCTAAGTGTGTCAGTAGGCTAGCTGAATACCCAAACAATTTCGTGTGTAAAATACTTGTACAAATGTACTATGCTAGTTTAGCCCAAAGAGGCTTTCACCTACGCAGACTTTCCCTGACAGACTCCTACCCAGCAGGAATGCTACCAGGTTGCCATTTGCATGCTTTCAACGGCTTCATCCACTGACAGACAACTGAAGCGACAGCCTCCCACTCAGCAGCTGTGTAACAGACACCCTCAGCCCTGTGAAACAGTTCAGTAATCCCATTTTAATCAAACAAGAGCTAACGAGCCAGGCTCAGGCCAACTGACATGGTGGTCACACTGGCTGTAGGAAAAGGGTGAGACTACTGCCAAGATGCTAAAGGGAGAGTTGGTTAAGGTACTGACAGCACAGGGACCCAGACCTGACTTTGTAGCTGGTCTCCACCCCTCTGGATGACTGCCAGACCCATACAATGCAAGCAGCCAATGACAAGCAAGGAGGTCTTTGCTGAAAAAGAAAGGTGAGACTCTGCAAGCCATTGGTGCCTTGGACATGGCCTCTGGTCCACTTGGAAATGCTGTACAACAAAAGAAAAACTAACAATTAAGAGGATCAATGCTTTAAAAAGCTACACGGACACCACACTTAATGCAGGTTGGCACAAGCAGAAGGGAATTGGGCTAAGTTGGAAGCATGGCTGTGGAGGGTGGGGAGGGCTGTCGGTGGGCAAGGTCCCAAGGCAAGGTCCATGCCTCCATGCCTGCAGTTACTGCAGAGGACTCAGCTGCATACAGATTTCAGTGTACCTGGGGTACCCTAAGACAAGGCAGGAGAATTAACTGGTTTTGACTATAACCAAGTGATAGCTCAAAACCTGCCAGGTATTTTTTTCCCCTTTAAAATTGTTTCAGGGTCACGTAATGGTAAGCAGTTACCTGAAGAAAAAGCAGTTCCCTAGCCAGAGTCTTCAAGCTGAGAAAGAAATGGGTAAGATCCCATCTCTCTTCAACTGTAAACTAACTATACTGTTTGCTCACTTGTCTTTTCCCATTTATGAAGCAAATCAAAGATATTAATTCATAACCAAAGCTTTTAATAAGCTTTTCTATATGTGGGAAGGAGATACAGAGACTCAATGTAAAATCAGTCCTGAGCCCTGAAACGACAGCAATGGCTCTTTGGTGGCCATCAGCCCTGTGGTGTCACGTCACCACACTAAGGGGGCTCCTGCGTGGGAGATGCTAACCCTGCAGTGAAGTCAAAATAAAGCACCTTGTAGGGCAAAAGCCAAATGCTTACAAGTTTTCAGCAATTCAGAGAGGTAACCAGAGACCTCTCCATTCGTAGGCACAGCAAAGGAGGGCTGGTTACCCGCCCCCATTTTATCTTAAAAGCCAATGAAGTATCGAGTGCTTTTAACCTAGGATGGCCTGATAAAAGCCTTGAAGCTGCTAACTGAGAAACTTAGTTACGGATGGTAGATTCAGAAGGTTCCCGAGTCAGGCAGGAAATATCAAGCCATGTCAATATTCCTGTCCATGAAAGACACAGATGAGAATACCCAGTATGTCTCACACCCATTCGCCATAACCTTTTCCACTGCTGATGACCACTGAGTGCCATGCCCTCCAAACCCATCACATGCTCATACTGACTCATCAGGGAAAGGGAATGAAAACCACCACCTCTCAACCACCGCTCTATAAGGAAAGGTGAAAGAATAACCTGCTTCAGCATAAACAAAGAGGTTAAAGGGCTGCAGGCCACCTTTTTCGTCAATTACATTTTCTCAATATTCATCCCACAGCACAAAAAAGCCTTTGGAGGCTTTGGAGGGGGAGAAGCTGCAGAGGCACTAAAGCTCAGCGAGAGAAAAAGGCAAAGGAGTACACAGGAAGGGGGGGCATTTCGGGTGGCTCCATGGCTGGTACAGCAGCAGAGTACAGGTCAATCTGCATTGGGGAAGGAAGCAAAATTCAAAACCACTGATTTCTTTCACCACACCAGGCATGCCAAAGGCAGGAGCTAAGCATAAGTTAGCCCCCTGTCCTCAACAAGTCACTTCTATCTTTTTTCTTGTGTACGAGTGAAAACACAGCATTTGTTGAGTTTGAGTGTTTGCTTAGTGTTTGCATCCTATGCACAGACAGCACCAACAGTCTTGGCTTTGAGTCCTGGAAGCAAAAATCCAATGGAAAGGGAGCCCTACCTACCCTCAGATATTCCCCTGTCCTCTTGGGGGGCATTCAGCACTCTCTTAACCCCTCATCGCCAGGATAGGTGTGTAAGGAAGTTCTTGGTATCTCACCTACACTGGCAGAGGCAAGGGGCCTCTGTGTGCACATGTGCTACAGTAAAATATTTCTCAGTTGGTAGCATGAGAGTCTTGCACTGAGCTCCATTTGAGGGAAGAGATTTATGCTTGCTGAGAAAATCAGCTGCCAAACACGATCACCAAAACCCTGAAAGTCTTTGTTTGTTTTTCTATTCTGTTTACAATCTGCTGGGTGTTCGGTGGTTCCCACATGCCCACCTTGGTAGCACAGGACATAAGCCAACCACCAGATCTAACAAAACACTGAATCTTCACTTTTATTTCTTTCAAGTTACTAATACTCTCCCTCAGGTTCAATAGCGATTTAGCACTTGAACTCAATTTTCCTTCCCAGGCATATTCTAACCCAGCAGTCCCCTTCACTTGAACTTTCAGCAGCCAAGCGTGTATTAGATGTCATGCTGGCATTTGGCCACATAGGTTACAGGAAGCACTATACCGCAGACAGCACAAGCAGTTCAGACTTTCAGGATTTCCATTAGAAATCCCCAACCCCCCCTTTTTTCTTCTTTCTTCCCACCCCAAGAATTCAGAATTCTGGCGTAAGAAAAGAAAAACTCTGAGCTGAATCCAAGAGGAAATACGCTTTTTGAAAAATGCATGCTCTGCATTTTAGAAAGACAAACAAGAAGCTTCCTTGCCCTCGAGGGCAAAACCACTCTCGCTCTGCTCTTCTATTGCCTGGGCTCCCCAGCCAAGCAACAGCTTCCATCGCCCACAGGCAGCACCACGAGCTCACAAGGTGCTTTCTCCCCTGCTCACCAGTTTGGCCCTTTCTCAGACAAAACAATGCTTCTTTACAGCATGCTGCTGCCTACAACCGAATATCCTGAAGCACTCTGCAGCTATGATAACCTTTGTGTCACGCTCTGAGCATCCAAGAGCTCTAGCAGCCTCCTGCCCCCCCTACAGCAGCTTGCTTCTCCTTCTGCATTTTCTCCCCTCTCCAAGGAAAGTCCTGGCCAAGCTCTTGCTTCCTCCTCAGCTTCTTCCTCCATAGAGCCCAATGGCCGCCTTTCCTTTCAGCAGCCAGGAGTGTGCAGCCACACAGTCCCACACACCACAAGCCCACCCTGCACAGCCAGATCCTACTTCATACACTGCCACAAGCAGCTTCAGATCCCCTTTCCCTTCAGATGGCTTCCAGCACACTCTGCTCAGGCCACCTTCCTAATCACCCAGCCTCATGGGTACCATGATCAGTAACTGTAACACACTGAACTATTTCTTCGTGCAAGAAATGTAAACCAAACTCTTCCAGCGGCAAAGATAGTGTGTTACAAACACTGTTGGCTTTAAAGTGTGCTTTACCTCTTCATTTTATAAAATTACTGGTAAGTTTTCTTGCATTTGAGGGCAAAGCTGCACTCTTAGAACTGAACTATTGCCCAGGTACTGATGTACAGGTTCTGATAGAGGGACCCTCCCAGGATACCACAGCATGGAACACGAGAGGATGTGAACAGTAATAAAAAGGAAAACATAAGAAAGCATGGAAAGGAAATAAGAATGAATGCAGGAGAGCTTCTGAGACACCTGAAAAGAGAAAGAACTGTGTATGAGACTTCACTGCTTGGGACTGAGTAGGACAAGTGCCAGGAAAAAAAAACGCCAACTTCCCAGAAGAAAGCAGGGGTACAAGAGGAAACGCTGGGCAGGAATGAAGTAAGGCGAAGTGTTAAGGAAACCTCACCGCTGGGCGATGAGAGAATACTAAGGTATGACCCAGGAAAGGGAAATCTAGTCATACCCCAGCAGTGCTGGAGGAGAAACTGCTGGGGTGAGGAACAGAAGCCTAAACCCACCGAATCTGGCCCCAAGCAGACAGACTCTGAGGAAATGGCCAGGGAAACCTAATGCTCCCAGCTAACCTGCATCAGCCTTTCAAGACACAAACCTCCGCACTGCATGTGTATCTGTAAAGGTTTAGCTGCCCGTGGTTCAGCCTGCTAAGCCACATGATGGCAAAATGGAGCTGTGCATCCACCTGACCAAACCAGAGATGCCCCTCAGCATGCAGCTGGGATGCAGCTGGCTTCCTGACTGATGCAACCTAATTTTTACATGCCTTCCCCCATGCTTCTGTGAGAAACCCATTCCAGTCACACCCATTTTGAGCTAGGAGATAGTGGACTGTGAACAGAGAAAGTAGTGAGACAGGGATGACCCACGAGAGGCCTCACAAATGAAGCCATCATCACTTCAGAGAAAGAAGATCTTTCAGTAAACCTGCCTGGCAATGCAGCCCTGCTTCAGCATAGCAAAGCAGGAATAACAGAAACTGAACTCCCAAACCCAGGGAGCTTCCTGACAACACACTCTTTCTCCTCCGCTCTACCCAAAGCCTTCTGAGGCAGGTGATGGGGTCGCTCCCCACAAGGAAGCACAAGGGCCTGCTCAGGCCTTGTGGCTGTGATCATGTATGTGCTGCTAATGTAGCTTCCACCTCCCAGTGCGCAGTCACAGCATTGCTAGCCAGCTGTGGCTCACCTACAAGTCTGGCACTCGGCCCAGCCATGACACCAGGGGCCAGCTTTGCTTAGCTGTGCCCTTAGAGGTTAAAAAAAGCCAAAAAAAGTTGTTGATGAGCTTCATAAAGGAAACTGTGTCAAAGACAGAAACTGAACCTTCTTTAGGTTCTGTCATAAACTCCTAGTCTCCTTAAGAGGTCAAGTTATGTTTAAATTATATTACTTAGCACCAAAGTGAAGTGCCCAAGCCCAAATAAGGTATCCTGTGTGCATACCAAGGTACTGTCAACAGGGGATCAGCAATTATTTACTTCCTTTAACTAGATGATTACTGTGAAAATTTACTTTGAGTTGGTTCTTATCAGCTACCATATGATAGCATGTTACCTCTTCTAGCCGCTGCATTTCAAGTGATTCACAGCCTGTAGAAATAGAATACTTTTCCTTAAAAGACATTCAAATACAACTCTGCTAGGTCTTCTTGCTGCTGGGTAGTAATTATCTATTTAATTACACAGCTCTGTTCTTTGCACTCTGTATCGCAGAGATAAGTTGCTTTTCCAGATGAAATGGTCCTCAAACAAACTGAAAAACAGGGCCACTGACTACTGTCTCTACAGGTCCAAAATGAAAGGCACTGCAGTCTGAAAATAAGTGGTGAAAGGTCTTGCCCTATAACAAAGGAAATACAGTTTAAATGACAACCATATTTTCCTTCTTTATGGCTTTGTATTTCTAATTTTCTGCCACAAAACCCCCTCAAACATCTACAGACCAGATATGCACATGGCTCCTTCCCATTGACCTAAATGAGACACAATCATGAGGCCAGATTTGTCAAGGGTCATAACAGAAAAGACATTGCGATCTGTTCTGTAATTTCTCCGTAGGCATCATCCAGGTCACAACCAATGTTGCTAGACAGAAAAGATATATCCGGTGTCTGTTATTGTTTTTTCATTATGAATTCCAGGAATAAATTAAGTTGTATGTTTTTAATTATATTAAATCTCCACTGCAAAGATATAGAGATTTTAAATGAGATTAAGGCTGCAAGATCCCAAGTTCCTGTAGATGACTCTACCATGGGTGCATCTTATCTTTGAAAATGAGATGTTTGACATACTTTGCAAATATTGGACTAACGTCAGCTGATAAACAAAGTGATTTTGTGAATTCTTCTCCTACGCTTATTAAAAACGTAACTGTTCACATTTGAAGAATGATCTTACACTTGCAGCGACTGCGGCGGGGCTGTGTCTTATTCTCTGGTCAGGTCTTTAGTCCGGCTATGATAATCCCTGCAGGGATTAACCATGCAGACAACTCGAACAACTTGCTTAAGCATTTTCCAAAACTCAGGAACTGAGAAAGTTTAAATTATCAGCTGTGATAATCCATAAAGAAAATAATTTCAACTAAGTAAGCAGATGCTGTAATACTACTGGCACAAAAGTAGCAGGGACCCAATAAAACTAATCTTGAGAAAACGAGTTGCTAGCCACAAGACGCCTTGCTGCAAATACTGGCAGCCGTATTTCTCATAGCAACAGTTTCAGTAACATGACCTTTCTATTACCCAGTTTCATGCTGTGTCATCTGAGTTATTAGAAGGAAAGTGCTTCTATCCTCAGTACAGCTCAAAAATGTCTGATCTACCTACCCTCTAACACGTAAGAAATGCTGTTAACTGTATTGTTCAATTCATGAAGCCACAAGTCCCATTACAGGTACGGCTGGTTTGATAATAAATCATAGAACTGAACATATTTTCTCACAAATACACGATCTCCAGAACAGTACTGCAAGATATAAGAACCTACTTCCCACTAATCTTGATGTTAGAATAGATATTTTGAGATGGTATCCGAGTTGTAAGCAAAGTTATCTTTGCTACAGCCCCAAGTCTGACATGACAAACAGCTACTTATGCTGCGTACCAATTTCTCCAGTGCTTGCAGCCCTCCAGCAGAAAAAAAAGGTAATGCCATCTCCTGAAAAACAGGTTTCATGGATTATATCTGAAGTATAGGTTAAGAAAACAAGGAGCTAAAAACTTCCTCTGGCTTAATCTCCGCTGCAGAGCTGCTTCCTT
>VZTU01004795.1:0-15312 GCA_013400835.1 Zapornia atra | reverse complement strand
AACAGTGGTTCTGGCAAATTCTGTAAAACCGAGAGTGACTACAGAAAAACCCGCAATTTTTATAAACAGTACATTCATCTGCTAATCGTATGTCGTCATGTATGTGAACAGAAGCATCTTGAACCAACTTCAGGATCTGATTCTGCCCCAGAACCACAAGCCTTATGTTGTGGGTGACAGGAAATACGCAGTACACTGTTACACTGAAGATGCATGAAGTGAAGGATGGTGAGTCGCCATGGAAGTGCTTCAGGGCCAGCACGAGCCAGTCCCCACTGCATACTGCTGGCTCTGGAGGGCTGCAGCAGGCAAAAAAATCAGTTTTTGTCTACTTCCCCATGTGCACTTTGAGTAAGATTAATTTAGGTTTCAACCAAGCAGATGAAACCAACCAACTTCCTGGAAGTTTGCCTACCATTACACCTCCTGTCTAGGTACAGCCACCACAGATCTGTTTGGTCACCTAAGTAAAGGTGCAGAGGGGAGAAGCCAGAGTCACTTTTCAAGCAAACAAGTTAAAACTTGGAATTGCTTTGGTAACAAAACCATTCTATGAATTGAAAACATCTGCTTAAGAGCACCACCAAAAGGGAAAAAGGAGATGGACTTGCTCATTCCCTCTCTCCTCACGTCTCTGGGGGCTGCCAGAGGTAGGGCAGAAGACTGTTCTCCTCCTCCAGATGATCACATGCACACAGAACAAAAGATAAATCCTGCATATGGGACAGGTTCTCCCCACAACTTGCTGGCAAGTACAGAAAGCCAAATACTTCTCTAACTAGGGCTGTCCAGTGCCGGTTTACTAACAGCCATTTAATCTCTGTAAAATCCATGGGTTTAATGAGAAAGACCAAATCTCTAGAACCAATTCATCTTTTCAGGCAAAGTACAGCTGATGCTCGGGACAGTGAAGAGATAAGATCACCAAGCTCTGTACCTGCAGCTGGACAGTAAGCTGGCTGAAGGCAAGGTTTATCATAAGGTATCACTTGTCAAGCTCACAGCCCTGAAGGAGGCTGCTTAGCATGAAAAGCTGGATAACTGAGCATGCGACTGCAGGCTGTTCGTATCCCTGGGGTGGTATTTCCTCTCACCACAGTCATGAAGCCTCTAAGGCACTGAGAACTGCCTTCAGTCCATGGAAAAATTACTGAAAGACCGACAGGGAGATAGACTGCCTTAACTTAAGTATTAACTTTGCTCTCTGCTGGTAACAAAGGGGAGAATTTTTTGTTACTGAAGGAAATTAAAACAGAGGGAAAAAACTGAACAGCAAACAAAAGCAACACTGGTCAGTTCATTTTGGCACACAACAGGCTGTGACTCCTGCCAATGTCAATGTATTACATGCTGTGTAGCTATAAATTTCAGTTGTGTTTGAATAAAACTGCCTTGGGTCTGCCTAATGCAGTCTGTCTGTACACAGGACAGAATTTCTGTATTTCTTCAGCTGAATGCCCCCAAATTTAACATCCTTAATTGCTCCCAAAGTACGTACCTGCAATCCCTTGTAGCAGCCCACAGACATTAAAAATGCTTTTCTTCATAATACTCTGCACACACATAGTAAAGACAGACACTAATGCCACAGCACAGAGAATCATGATTCCCATGGCTAGAAAAATAGCTGTTGCCTGCCAGAATCCACTGGCAATCTCATTGAAGTTTTCAGCATAAGGACCACAAAGCGTGTCTCGTCTAGAAAGCTGCATGTGGGAGACTCTGGTGCAGCGCCCATAGATGCCCAGCGTTGGATGGTAAGGCTCCTGCGACCCCCCTGTTCTGTTGTCCACATCCTCGGAGCTTGAGGGCTTTGCTTTGCCAATCAGCCAGTCTGCGCTCATGAAAGCAATGAGCTCTGCAAAAGCCACCACAATACTCAGGAGAGTCCATAGCATTGACCGACACGTTACAATGACATGACACATATTGATGTCCAGTGCTTGTGATCAGTGCAGCCGACAGTCTTAAAATCCAGGCACGAGTTGGAAAAAATTGAATTAAGAAAGAAAGAAGGAAAAAAAAGACTCCAGAAAAATCACTCTGGCTGCTCTGCCTGCTCTTCCAGCTCTCTCACAGAGGCCAAGATGAAATTTCTCAGGAGAAAAAGTGAACAGCCGCAAGTTTTGCAAGCAGTGCAGTCATTTGTTCTCCCCGTTTAGTTCCTCCTTTTTTCTTTCTGGGATGCTGAGCTCTGAAGTACGCTTTTCTTTCTTAATATTCATACTGGCAAGTAACACTGCAGGCTGGCGGGGGAGGCCGCAAGGACTGCCCACTGTTTGACATCACACACCTACAAGAAAAAAGAGACAACACATCAGCTGTGAGAAAAAAGTCTTCATTTCCACCCCCACAACAAACCCAAGATCTTGTGCAGAACCACATCAACATGCAAAAGCTCTAACAAGGGCCTGTGAAAAAGAGCCTGCTGGAAACCACTTGGCTTTGTCCCAGGGGAGCGATTAAGCTCCCGGCTGCCCAGCGGTACTTATGGTACCTACTCTGACCCACCCCACTGAGGGTGTGTATCAGGCACTTTGAAAGCAAAGGTCTCGGTAACACCCAGTAGTCCCACCCACTCTCCATCACCACGCCCCCATCATCTTCCTCTGGTCGGAATTAACCAAGTTTGCTGGCAATTACCCAGCAAAATGTTCATACACTTTTAAGCAGTTTCACAGACACACAGACCCTGCCTTCAGTGTGGAGAGGCAGCACAGCAAGCTTTTGGGAAGGAAGGCTGGCACAGCTTTATGTGCCACAGGCACCTGGGTGCAAAGGGCAATGAAGGAACCTTGTTACAACCTTCTAGGCTTCTGCTGACTGCAGCTGAGCCAGCCCTGGACTTGAGAGGAAGAAACAGGATTGTAGCTGCGGACAGCCCACCCTGTGATGTTGTGATACAGCCCATCCCTTTGAAGCCTGGGTTTTGCAGGAGTAGTGCTTCCCCGGGTTCTGTATCCAGCTGAGCACCAGTTTCAGGAACGCTGTATGTCTGCAGGTATGTTACATACCTCCTCTCAAACTGAGGCCAACACTGGTAGTTTCCCCTGACTTAAGCCACTGTAAACAGGACTCCACAGAAAAATGCCTCAGTTGCAGCTAAGTGCCCAAGAGCCCCAGTGAGAGGGGTTGCCAGTCAGCCTTGAGCTTCCTGACTCCACTGAATTCCCCTCTTCCACAGTCCTGTACACACTGGGACTGCTACAAAACGATCCCCAGGCCTTCCTCTGAGCCTTTATCCTGCCTTTCAACAGTAGCTGATGACATTCCCAGAGTTACACTTATCTTAGTACAAGAGGCAATCAGAGATCACTGTACTTCCAATTCATATCCAAATATTGGCCTTAAAGTAACAAACGGGTCATCATGCACACCTCCGCCTAAGCTGAAACTCTGTCGCTTGAAAGCAAGGGAAGGTAGCAGGAAATGCCCTCACATTACCCTCTCCATGATGAATATGTAGCACTTCCAATTTTTTTCTCACAAAGTACCAAAATACCAACACTGAACCAGAGGCAAAAGAGTCAAACACCAGATCTGGCCCTCACCGCTGCCAAACACCAAAGGGTCAGCAGATGCCAGAAAAACAGACAACCCCAATTTTTTTTAAGCTCTGTCATGAGGTTGGTATTTAATTTCTCAAGAGTTTTGAACCCAGTGGTTGAATCCTAGTCCCACTGAATGCAAAACGAAACACACACCCACAACTTCAACGCACTCACAATTTCATCCAGCAACTTCTACTTCCGCCTATACGGGTCGTAGTGAATCAACTACATGATTTAATCTGCATTACTCTCTCTCGTCTGGATCTGCAGACACACAGCTGCTGTGACAAAACCTGACTTTGTCTCCTTAGTTTGACATTACAGCATTGCCTTGAAAAAAAAAAGGGGGGGAAAACACATTTAGTTGTGCTTTTGGCTACGCTGAAATAACAGTCCAGTTAATTTCAAGCAAGCTGACATACTGATGACTCAAAGACATCCTTTGTAATAACAGAGAGCTGAAGTGTCAGCCTGACAAAAAAAAAAGTTAATTATTCCAGTATTTCCACTTTAAATGACACCTGGAATGTAGTGAAAGACCACTAAAAACCTGCATTCTTCTGATGTCATTGGCACAATTGAAGAGAATTTCATAGAAGATGTCTTTATTTTTTAAAAGTAAAAAAACTTCCTAAAATCTGCATTTCTGTGTAAGGTCTACACCTGTGCGGAGTCTTTGTAATGCCAGGATTCCACTTGAGGTGGAAGGAACATCAGATCTGTAAATAGTTGTTACTGCTTACTCTATATCTGCTGAACATAAAATAGTTACACAGCGGAGAACAAAGTTCATATTTACTTAAGTAGGTGGAAATTCCAGACGCACACTGGCAGCCATAAAAGCATGTCACTGATAACTGAAGTGGGATGCTATCTTGGTAGAAAAGACCAAACCATGGGGTTCTTTTTCATTTGATACGCAAGTGCAAGAATTAACTGCGGTAACATTTCGAAACAGAGCCTCTCCAGAGAAGTCACTGAGCAAATGACCTAAGCAAAATGACCTGTCTAAAGATCACATGGAGGTTGTGTCACATCTCAGAACTTCACTGGAATATATACTTCCCTGTTTTGCAACACAGGCAAACTTCATTGCACCAAAAAGGTAGCAAATGTCATCAATAGCTACAGTTCAACAGAATCTACTTTGGTTTCCAATTAAACCTTCATAATTCAGATTTGCCCAGATAACGAGTACTTTATTCTGGTACAAAACACCATTTCCAGAGCAACATACCCTCATTCATGGGAGAACCACGTACATAAAGTTATTCTTGCACTAGTAATGCCCATGAATAGGAGCACCACTCACATACAGCTCCTTCTTGTGAACAGACGGACAGAAACCTACGAAATACAGTGGTGAGACCAGAGGAGGGGCAGGGGCCACTCTCCTCCAATTCCTTTTCATGAACAGACACAGAGGCAGAAACACATAAAGGAGGACGGCACATTGACCAGAGGAGGTGGGGGGGCATTTCGGCTTCGTGAGACTTCCCAAGGAAAGACTGCAGAACTGTACTGGAGATAAATTACAGTTCAGTCATGCTTGTGCAATTAACCTTTTCCTTCCAAAACACCCCACCGTGAGTTTTCAAATGAACCTACCCATTCTCATGCAGCTCCAACAGCGTATTTGTGCCATACACTGAAGCCTTGCCAGACACAGACTGTGCTGAACAGCTGCGCTTCACGAAGCTTCCCTCCAGCACTCGGCTCACCCCTTGGCTTCCATTTTTGCTCAAAAGAAACTCAAGCTAGCGATTTCTCAGCCTTGCAAAGGCCTGTTTATTCCTCCTCTCAGTTTTCCATCCCTCTACAAGTTTTTTCCATGACAGAACTGTAAGTTCTTCACAGCATGCCGCTCAATATCCACTTCTGACTGTCAAAATATTTGCTTTGACAGCCCAAATTCAAAACATACAATGGTTCTTTAACCCCTTTACTATTAACTCATTCAAAATAGTTCTCACTCAGGAAGCAAGACTACGTCGAGTAGGCTCTCCCCTTAGTCATTTGGCTCTCCCCTAATTTTACTATTTCATTCAACAGTACAGGTGTGGGAGGAGGATTTGTGCTGGGCAAGGAGATGCCCCTGGAGGGAAACAGCCCCACATGCCAAGCACTCACATAAGCCTCACACCATGGCAGCTCTCCAGTGCAAGGGTCTTCGCAGCTCCATCCCACCCCATCATACAAGTTGCTGCTCTCAGCTGGACAGCATAGCTTTTGGACAAGCCAGAATTACACCTTCAGCCTCATTTACCCTGTTCCCTGAACCATGCGCTTGGTCATGCTCTGCATTAAGTGAAGTTTAACACAGTGAAAAGACATCAGTGAGAACATCAGAACCTCACAGAATCCTGGGAGAATAAAACTAAGTTCTAGAATGCAACTATCTTCTGGCTGTTTTAATCTAACAAAACATACCATTTTAAACTATCACTAAAACTTCCTCTTTAGATGTAATTTTGACAGCCAGATACTTTGCCTCAAGTTATACTTCCACGTCTCCAGCTAAGACTATTCAGCTGTTGCCTTTTACTACACAACATTGCTATATGCTAAGTAAACAAATAACATTTATTTTTCTGAACTAGATAAAGAAACACACTTGCCTCCATTTTGCTTAGGCTGCCAAAATCAGAAAGTCAGAAGCTGATCCAAATTATATTTGAATTAAGGTTTTGATTTTAGAGATGTTGAACTGCAGGGTTTTGCTTTGGCATACCAGGCAGATAGAAGGAAGCAGCTGCAAAGTTCAAACCTGAGTCAACCACATACCATGGGTGTTTATTTTAGAAAGGTGTCCTACAAGCAACCTGAAAGGGACCAACAAGTACCTTCCATAGCAATGTTCTTGCCACTCCTTCATGCTCCCCTTATGGTTTCACCGAAGACAGGGGATCAGACTAAACCCTACAATTCAGCTTTTGCCCTTCCCAGCCTGGATCTGTCAGCTCAAGAGTGAGAATAAATCAACTTTAGATAAGTGGCTTTTAGCTTGGCTTAAACAAACAGCTGAATGGAAGGCCACACATATTGCTGAAACAGTCCCAAATTATAAAATAAATCCAGACACAATTAGACATTTTCTTCTAAAGTTTGCTACAGTCCAAAGCACAACTATGCAGAAGAATTTCTAAAGCTTGTTTACAATACACAAGCTTGAACATCTCATAACCCAAAACGTGCAAGTCTTGGAACCCAGGGTTCTGCTCTCTTTGAAACATAGTTTGTTAGCAGTTATAAACACTGTGAAAATGCTTAGAACTATGAGAGTAGAAGTGGCTCCTATTTATGTTGATGTTTGCAGACTCACTGTTTAAAACAAAGAGGCTCACACACTAAGCCTCAATTACCTCAACCTGACCCCCACCCAGGTTGACATGAGCTCCCACTTGATACAGCTTCCATCCTTAGGTGTTGCTGGACAAGCAAGCCAGTCAATCGTGAGGTCACCCTGCCCGGCTGGGTGGGGCAGCCAACAATCCATGGAGACAGGAGGGACAACACATAGACAGTATGGGATGAGCATTAGAGATTACTCATTTTCTGAGTAAATAAACTTCTCTGCTCACTCGGTCCCCTCACAGGACTGCATTCTTCCAGGAACTGATGCCCAGGAGGAGAGGGCAGGCTCCCGCTGACTTCCACTCTGTCTTCAAAGCAGTGGATGAGGCACCAAGCAGCGTTTCTCAGGAGTTACCACCATGAACACCAATACACCTTGCTAAAGGTGCACCTCTCCATTTCTACCCCAACACACTTACAGGTGACTTGCAAATGTCAGAAAAGACACATTCATCACATTCCCCTGTCACAAGAGAACAGGGACAAGAATTAGTACTTAAGGAAAGACAAGTTGTCCCAAAAGCTTTGCGGTAAGCTTTCTCTGCAGGCCACAAGATCTGCTGGCACTGGTTTCTGGTAAGCAGTGCATACTCACCACAGGAAGCACCTGGACCAAGAAGAGGGAAGGACACTTGGATACTTCAGTGTGTCTTTGTTTTGCTTTGTTTTTTAAACGCAACATGTTTGAAAGTCATCAAAAATATTCAGGGTCAGATAACAAAACAGGAGAAGGTGCTTTAAAGCTGAAATGGTTGCACAGCTTCAGACAAACAGCAGAGAATAAGGATTCCATCCCCCTCATATTTTCATCAAATTAGTGCCTCCTAAAACAACATTCCAGAGCAGAATTTTTTACTTGAAGCACAGAAAGCAAAGCTTTGATTATTCATCACTTCTGAATTAAAGGAGAGCAAACATTTGCATATCTCATACATATTTAACTGTTATAAACCTGCACGAGCATATTAGTGAGTGCACTGTTGTGACAGGCTGTTGAAAACATGCCATACCCTGTTCATAGATGCATTTTACTGGTAACAGAAGGAATGTAGACTTACAATGCAACATGTCTTGTTCTTTGTTGGTACAGTGTAAGATGTGACATATAACTAAAATATTTTGCAAAATAGTTAAAACTCATTAAAGTATCCTAATCAAATCTCTGCTTCCTTGCCTTTCAGTTGAATTATGCCCTGCTTACTTCAGCCTTTTCCTACCAAGGGCAGAGCTTGTAGATGTAAAATCTTAAACTAAACTGTCCCTCCTGTGCCCAAATCCTATGCACAACAACAGATAATAAATAGATAAGGGGGGGAGAGGGGGGAAGAGGGAGGGAAAGTTGACAGTGATAGCTGCTCTCCTGAGGCAGCATGAGATGATTACTCCATTCCACCTTATAAGTGGGCTCCTTCCTATGGTGCTATGGAATATGCCATCTAATTACAGGTGGATTTGTTCCTAGAATACATCACTGCAAGAGAAACGAATATAAAGCTTATTTCCAACTTTCAAAAAAGGCAGTTGAAATATACTATTCTCTTTGTGACCTCATTAAAATCTGTGGCAAAACTCCCACTGACTTTAATGGGACCAATACATCACTTAAAAATCACTAGAAGAATGAGTTTCCAAATTTTCAGACCAACTGCAGGGGAGGTTTAAACACAGGATTCATTTCCCTCTTCCCTCATCCAGACTAAACTTTGCTTATTGCCCCCCCACTAAGAGGAGATCAAGCAAACTCAGATTTCCAGCATCTCCTCTGAACCACAAATTCTCAAGCAGGAGATTTGTTCCATTGCTCCATTTTTATTGACTTAGAAAATTCCTTAAACCTACAGCCATTACACTGTGTTTTGAAAACTTACTCAAGATCTTTTTCAATTCCAAAATTTATTAAAATCTATGAGGCTAAGAAAAGCCTATGTGTAGTATTTCTATTGTTGCTATCTCAAAGAGAGAAATTACACATCACATCAAAAATCATCACTAAGGGAGCAATCTTGGCTACAATTAGTGATAGCCTAACTGCTCAGGAATTTATCAACTGGGAGCGGAATTGTGAGTTTCCTTTCCTACTTCGATTCTTCACTAACTCACTGAAGTCTCAATCTTCAAGTCTCATCTGAAGCCCCCCCACTTGGTTACCTACAATATCATATCTGTCAAATGGACTCAAATACTCATTGTGTTGCAAATACTTGTTAAAACAATGCTTAATTACAGCTTCTAAAGGACTCTGGTGGGGGAGAAAGGGTAGTTAGGAGGAAAATGGGAAGTCAGAAGGAAAGAACTAATACTTGGTAGCAAACAGAACTTTGCTATTTTTATACTAAGGATTTTTACCCTAAAAGGAAGCTAGGCTTTGGCTGTTTAAATAGTTAACAGTATGTGCATGAGCTAGAGCATCAACCCAAAAAAACTTGGAATCTGTGCTTGTTGTAAAAAGCAATTCATTCCCATGAGTTCATCGTGACAGATTTGGAACTGCTCTTAATAATTTATGAATATTGTATTAAGATATTTATTATACTAACATATTGGTTATTGTTTTAATATGAAGCTGGTGAGAAAAATAGGCAGGAAAGGAAAGAATGACTCATTTATGCCACTTCTCAGCAACCTCTGGGGAACTGCCTACTAAAAAGACAATACTAAGACAGGAATAGCCTCGCAAACACAGCAGATCAAAGACACAAGGACTGTTTAGGAAGGAACTGAAGGGAAGAGAAGCTGTTTTGGACAAACAAAAATCTAGGAAAAGGCACCTACTGGAGGTGCCTGCTGATGTCAGGCCAACACAGGACACCATTTTGAGCCCCTCATTTATTTGCCTTTAGAGAGGCAGCCCTGCAAACAGCCTTGGTTCCTTGCATGAAGGAAACCCCACTTCAGTTAATTCTCTGTAGGAAACTGTTGCTCCATCTCCTTTCACAGTTGTGGCTGCATCAGCAGAGCAACAACAAAGGTTACGGATCTCCAGCCCATCTGAACAGTCCTGGGTGCGTCATTCTGCTGAGACAAGACCTAAGGCTGTAGATCAGAGGACTGCCCTTTGAGACCAGGAAGAAGAAAGGGGTGTTTGCACTGCTACTCACTGCATATGCCTGTAAACGCTACTCTACAGCAGTGCCTCCAGAAAGTCACCTCAGAGGTATTGACTGTTCCCCAGCTTCATGAAGTGTAATGTTCCCACAGTGCAGAAAGGACAAAGTTTCAGCAGAACAGGATGCACTTTGGATGCAGTCCATACACCTCTCACAGACTACCTGGCTACAGCACCAGTAATCTATGGGATGGAGAACCTGTCAAGTTTCAAAATGTATGTATTCATGTTCCTCTTAACTCAAACTGAAACATTCTTCAAAAAAAATTAATAGAGATGAGCATCTCAGCACGAATTTGGGTACATGACAGGAACACCTTTATTGAGCAAACACTGACTCTTCCTCGTGCTAGAGCTGAGGAGAATGGGTAGTGACTCAAGGTAACTGAAAAGGCTTGTGTTAGATCAGAGCTGACATTTTTCCATACTGGACTACACACAACAGTAAACTTGAAAAAAGTGCATTAAAATCCATTCATCTAGTCTGGGAAAAGGCAACATACTCAGAAAAACACAGACATACCCTATCTCTGCAAACATCTATTGAATGTGAACTGTTATTAATAGATAACCACTTTATCACAGCCAAGAGAGAACTGAAATGAGATGTTTCTGATACTCCGTATTTCATTAACTTATAATTACAGGAATGCTGTCTTCAGTTGGGATCTCTAAACTTTAAAACGGAAGCTCACTGCAAAGAGCTTGTAAAAATCTAGACTAACAGTTCAAATTCTGAAAACCCCATTTTAAAGCAAGAAACAAAAAGTAACAGATGATTTATTTTAGTAACTGGACTAAATTCTAAAGCCATGGTTGGACATACTTCTACAAGCTGGGTCGCGTACAAGATTCTGGCTTGTTTTATGCATTTTGACTTGCTAGACTACAGATAGAGAATATAATTTTCTGTCCTTAAAATGTATACAGCTGTGAAAATGAATAATTAATAAAAACTTAAAAGCTAAAAAGGGCTAGAGGGAAAAAACATCTTCACCTTTCTCAGCTTCATTTTCTCTGAAAATGCTCTGTCATCTCTGCCACTGATGTCCTGCAGTTGGTGTCACAGCAGCAGTTAATGGAGCAAATTAAAACTGGACCTGTGTGGGGTTCAGTTTTCTTTATAGGTAAGGCACTAAGTACTACACCTTCCTGCCATCTAGACACCTAGGAAAAATGAAAGAAAGAAGGCATTAATAACCACTGCAGTTTTCCTGATGAAATGGCACATAACAAAGTCCATAGCAACACTGGGGTCTGAACCTGTATGCTGTCATGACAATACCTAAAACTTTGGGGGTTCCACACACTCCTCGGTGTCACGGACTGTGTCAAACCTCTTTTCTTGTTATCCCACAAACACAAATCCCAGCCATTCCACTGTCCCTTTGAATCTCCAGCCCTGACATGCTGCCTGCAAAGGTGGTACTCCTTCTCCATCAAGTATAACAATGGGCAAATGATACTAAATGAAATGATCATACCTCCAAACAGTAAATTTGATTTTCCTGGCCACTAAGAAAGAGGTTTGTTATTAAACTGCCATTTTTCCTGTATGAATCACTACTAAAATAGATAATTCCCATAGCAACATGACACAACAGCTTGCCCATCATACCAGGAAATACAAATTTACCTGCAAAGAAACAAAGCTGTATTTACAACTAGCCTTCTCTACTTAACTTCATACATAACTTCAGTCATAACACCTATAGGAGATGGTTCTGCCCACATGCACACCTTACTGAAGGGAACAAAGCTATAGGACAACAGCAGGCCCCACAAGGTTATGAGTGGACATCCTTTGCGGCAGACAGCCTTTTTATGTTTTAGGTTGGTGAGTTTTCTTTTTAAAGCTTTCATTGACACCAATCCTTTTGAAAGCAAATGCAGCTTACAAACAAGCATTTGATTATACTATTACCAAAAGATGGAGAGTTCTTGATTACATCTTCCCCTTGGGAAATGCAAATAAATCAAAATCAAGCTTGCAGATTTGAAGATACATTCATCACTTTCCAATGACTAATACCATTACTAAGCCTCCAATGTTGGACATTAGACACACAAAGTTTTATCTTGTGCGTGTACGTATACAGTACAAAATACATTGGTTGGTGTACACTAACTACACTTCTGCACTAGGTTAGACCAGAACTATCCAAGTTAAAAACCAAAACACAAACAGGTTGAACTGACCATTTGAGTCCTTGCTTCTGGAATCACTTTTGCCTGTATATTCTCTGTCAAGATAGCATAGAACAACAAAGTAGAACCTCTCAGAGGTTTTTGCTGAAGCTTGGTCCATTTGCTGCACAGCCAGAGCAAGCCAAAAGATTTAACTGAATTGACTCATCATTTGGATTATGATCTCATCTGCACTGAAGCTGTGAAAATACCAAGTGATTTGAGATGACATAATTTGTCTTGCAAAATCCAGATTCTTTTGTAGTTCTCCTAGAAAGAGGGCTTTGTTGGAAGACAGAGTTGAGATACTCTTAAAGCAGATGCTCCTGGGGATGTGCCCAGATGCCAGTTGGTATACAGGAGTACAGCGGGGTCAGAGCTGTCAGCAGTGCTGCTGCAGCTGCCTCTTGGCAGCAGGCTGCCCTCCCCCAGCTGCAGTTCTTGCCCTGCACCCTTACTGGGTCTGTCCTTGTCAGGCTGAGATCCACCACAATTACTCACACATTTGGAAAAACTTACCATGTACCAGGCTTTGGCACCAGACATGCTGCCACTGGCTTCACTACTGTAGCATCTACACCACTGTTGATACTTGCTTTGGTACTTGAGTCGTTTTGCAGCAATATTTTAAGATGCTGAGAAGCGCCAGATATAGCAACTAGAGAACACGATCTATCTTTTAGGCCTGTCTTCTCTGGACTGGAAGAGACCTACACAGATGGCTACAGGAGATGAATGATTCAAGGTGTGTGTCACTGACAACAAGAACACTGGCATTTGTTTACTGCACATGTTTTTCCCCATAAAGGACATAACTACTTTGTTCCTTTTTCACTACAGTCAACATCTGCTATCCTGTTCAGGGAGGGGAATAAAGAAGACAGAAGATACTAGACGGACAAGTCATCCTTGTTTTTCTCAGTATGATGCTATTAAATAGCTATTTTTGAATAGTTTCAAAACCAAGCTCAGGTTAATTCCTGCCTTCAAAGCAATTCTTTCATTTGCTTATCATGATCATTAGGGCATGACTCTGCAGCGTGGTGTAAGACAACTGTGAGGCCTAGCAGGAGTACTCAACCCCTGAATGCTCCCTCAAAATACACAGTTAACAAAAGAAGGTCAGCATTCGCTTCAGGTGGGTTAACATAACATGATCAGAAACACTCTAAAGCATTTTGAAGAGTTTGAGAAGAGTCTATTTACCTATGACACACCCAGTATCTTGTTTCCCAAGTACCGTTTGAAGTAAGAAACTGAAGGAACGGTGCAACAATGTAGCCTCACAGCGACACTGTACTCAGGTGCCATATGCTGGATCCAAATACTACTTGCAAGACATGCACAGCCCTGATGTTCTTTCCACAGACACTGCCTTGTATGCACAAAGGCTTAAAAGCAGTTGAAACTGTAAGAACATGCTGCAAGAACAAGAATGCAGTCATGCATATTCCTACCTTTCCCAAATGTGGAAAAACTTTTCTGTACCAGAATTGGGTTTATGAGCTGTTACACTAAGATTCTATATGGAAAGTTGTTTGGCTTGTACAAAAAAGTCCCAACATAATGCAGCAAGTTAGATTAAGCATGTGTGCCTGAAATGTAAAACTAACACGCTGGTCACAGTTATACCTAGCAAAACAATCCTCTCCTTTGTTTCCAAACCCATACTTGTGTTTAAGTTTGGTGTTGGGTTGTTTTGGGGTGGGTTTTTTTGTTTTGTTTCCAAGATGGTTTTTTGTTCTTTGTTTTTGTGTTTTTTTTTTGCTTTTTTTTTTTTTTCTTTTCTCTACAGGAAGCTATAAAAAGAAACAATAAGCAGAAAGCATTTAAACCACACACAAATGCAAGGAAGAGATAAGGTGAAACACTAAAAATAAATCTGGAGCAGTTGTGAGATGGTGAAGAAAGAAAGTAACATCCATGTATTTATGCAAATATGGTTAAAAGGCAAATAAAGATGTAGGAATCAGCTGGTGAGAGGAAGACCATGGTGGAACAAAGCATGCAAATAAAGACCTAGGAATCCACTGGTGAGCGGAAGACCATGGTGGAACAAAGCATGCTATGGGAACACAAACCCAGGCTGTTACAACAACCTACACCCCTTAAGAGAAGGTCAGTGCCCTACTACTACATTCCAAGACAATAAGCATGCTCCAAAATATGAAGAGGAACAACAGAAAAGATGGACATTCAGTTGTACCCATGTGGAGACACATGGGATGCAATCACACATGCTCCAAGAGCTGGACTCAGGAAGCCTGTGCCATTCTCCAAAGAAACCCAGCAGGTCAGTTCAGCAGCAACACTGCTTCTTGACCATCCTGGAGAAAAGCAAGCTGTGCCTCACGTGGAGCAGGTGTCCTTGCTCCAGGTGCCTCTGTGCTGCAGTTGCTTTACATCACTTACTGATACAAAAAAAAACCCCAACACCACCAAAAGACCCACACAACCAACCAACCAACCAACCCAAACAAACAAAAAACCCCAAGCCAAAACAAACAAAAAAAAAACCCCAAAGCCAAAACCAGAAGTCTTATAATACAAATGTTAAATGATGACCTAGGAAATACTGCCTTAGTGATACAGAATTTTCTAAGTAGTTCCAGAAGATGGCATGTAATTGAAATGTGTGCAAAAGAATGGTCAATGATGGCTTAACTTTTGAAAACTCTGGGGGAATTTGTAAAAAGATGTTTAATACAGAAGATTGGAATTTATTAAACATAGCAGTAACCTTTCAACATTGTAGTATGTGTTGCTGGGGTAGGGGAGGTGGTGTGGAATAAACCCAGCCTCAACTAAGATCAAGAAAACAGATACCTATAAACAGTTGTAAGCAATTCCCTTAAACCGAGGAAAAGTATGGATATAAGTCTACCCTTTCCATGCTGTGTTGCTATAGAACGACAGGCTAAAATCTGAAGCATAGACTGTTATTTATTTGGGAGGAAAAAGATCAAGAAGGGTCCTGGGACAAGAAGGCTGTTATCCCTTTGTGCAATTTAAACTACATTGAAAGACATATATAGAAGAAAGCTACTGAGGACAAGTTGAGTTAGGCTAACACTGGATACATTCCTTTATACCAAGGAATCATAGAATCATAGA
>VZTU01004794.1:0-53958 GCA_013400835.1 Zapornia atra | reverse complement strand
CCAGCCAGGGCAAAACCACCAAAAACTTTTAATAGCCCAACTGTTTAATGTTTGTAATTGCTGTTGATGGCATACAGTGGCATAATGCATTTCTGAGCTGGGTCACACTAATTTCCTACTACTTATGATTTGTCTTTTTGTTTGGTCAGTAATGAGCTGCCTGCAACAATTTTTCACTATCTTTCCAATATCTCTTTGTGCTCTAAGCAACTACTTTGGAGCCTTAGTTCAGTCTTTCTGTTCAGTTCTGGGCTCCCTGGTACAAAAAAGACAGGGATCTCCTGGAGACAGTCCAGCGTTGGCTACAGAGATGATTGAAGGACCGGAACATCTCCTACGAGGAAAGGCTGAAAGAACTGAGGCTGTTCAGCCTTGAGAAAAGAAGACTGAGAGGGGATCTGATCAATATCTATAAATATCTCAAGTGTGGGACACAAGGGGAAATGGGCAGCCTCTTTTCAATGGTCTGTGGGGACAGGACAAGGAGCAATGGCTTGAATTTGGAGCACAGAAAGTTCCGCACCAATATGCAGAAGAACTTTCTCACAGTGAGGGTGACAGAGCCCTGGGACAGGCTGCCCAGGGGTGTTGTGGAGTCTCCTTCTCTGGAGATATTCAAGACCTGTCTGGACACCGACCTTTGGAACCTGTCCTAGGGAACCTTCTCTGGCAGAAGGTTTGGTCCCTATTATCTCTGGAGGTCCCTTCCAACCCCTACGATTCTGTGATTAGGTTCATTAAACTGTCGAGGATTTGAAGATTTTCTTCCTTAGGTATTTTTCCTCATCAACTGACACGGAAATTCTGCTTCTACAGAAAAGTTCATCTCGGCTTGACATGATTTTCCCCAAGCTCAAGGACAGGTTGAACATTAAGCACAGCTTGTGTTTTGACAGTTAGCATGTCAAACCAGGTGTCAATACTAAAAAGTCCTGAAAATCCATAAAAATCCTTCTCTTAGACCACAAGGAAAATGACAGAGAAGCCAATATACAGCTGGGAAGCTTGTATCAGTCAGAGGATGATACTACAGTGATAACACCACAGTAACAAAGTGTAATCATTTTTTCCAGTCTAAAGGTAAGTACCTTTCTAAGAGCCATTTAGTGGATTATCCTAAAGTGCTCAGTATCAGCATGTAGGTCTGTTAATCCAGGGCTGGAGAAAGTCCCCAGGCAAAAAAAGAAAAAGAAGAACAACTTTAAAAAATGTAAAAATAAGAGAGTAACTGAGAACCGTAGAGGCACAGCTGTGAGTACAATAAGCACACGCAGGGACATGCATCTCCTCTCTGCTCACAGAGCAAAACGACTTCACCTCTCACCTTATTTGAACCAACAAAAGCAAAGCTGATCCGAGAAGCATTCTGCAGTAGGAGTATAAAAATGATAATTGAAAGTTTATTACTTAACGCTTGGCAAAGCTATTTCCCATGGCAATTTGATAAATACCTTGACTTTTCTGCCCGTCATAACCTCAGACGTTTATTGCCTCATTTACTATAATAAACGTTCAGTTATCTTCCAACTACCCAGCCTATATTTAACAGACTGTGCAGAGGGAACAATGCCACAGTAGAAAAATGCCAAGAAATGAGACTGGAAGTTCAGGTGGTGGGAGAGACAACAGCTTTCTAGAGAATTGCACCCATCTTACACAAGATAAGCTACTTAATTTAAGCAGAAATCCTGCTTCAACAGGCTTGGGGATGCAGAAGGTCCTTTCTGCTGATGGGATTCTCTCCTCACTCCCAGCTACAGAGAGAGCAGAGAACTACATCTCCACAAAATACCATAGAGCAGCCAGAAGTCACCATGGGTCAATTCACTTGGACTGGTCAAGTATTTCTTGCTTTATTTACTGCAAGCCAGTTTTTGCTTAGGCAAAATGATCTTAGACAGCAGGGCTCTGCAATCAAGAAAGAATAAGGAGGTGGGGGTGAATCCAGGATTGGAGTGGGTTTTAAGCTCCACAGCAGAGGCATGGTTATGGCCAAAAGGACAAATACAACACTTGCAGCAACTCACTGCATGTCCTTTGGTTAATGCAGGCTGACACTGCCACCAGTTTGAGCTCTCTCTGCTGTGATGAATTAGTTGCTTGGAGGCACAGGGCTATGAAGATCACTGCTGTGGTGCAGCAGGACGAAGTTCTCCTCCCTGCAGGGCACCAAGGCATGTGTGTCCCCAGCCAGCAACGCAAAAACACCTATTACAACACTGAGGGCATTCTGGAGGAGAAATGGAATACCCTGATACCAGATACCCTGGTGCTCACTTGAGAAAGACAGGGAAAATATTGCCATCAGAGGACAGATCCAGATTCAGGGAGGTTGGGTACCTCACACTGTAACTCACTCCAATTGCCCATTATTTGTCATATGTGTGTCCTGATTTCAGCAGAGATAGAGTTGATAGTAGCTGGTATGGGGCATGTTGTGGATTTGTGTTGGAAAGACTGTTGGCAATATAGACATCTTTTTGCTATATAGAGGGTTGTGGGGGGGGGGGTTTGTTGTTGTGATTGCTGAGCAGCACTTACAGAGTTGTGGCCTTTACTTCTTCTCACACTGCTCTGCCAGCAGGGCTGGGGGTGCACAAGAAGCTGAGAGGGGACACAGCTGTACAGCTGACCCCAGATGACCAGAGGGATATTCTATACCATATGACATCATGGTCAGTTTATAAGGGGCTGGGGGAAGAGGACGGACTGGGGAAAAGGGGGAAGAAGGGGTGGTGGCCTTCAGAGTGAAGGCATTTGTCTTTCCAAGTAAATGTTACACATGATGGGAGCCCTGCTTTCCTGGAGATGGCTGGACACCTGCCTGCCCATGGGAGGTGGTGAATGAATTCCTTGTCTTGCTTTGCTTGTGCAGGCAGCTATTGCTTTACCAGTTAAACTGTCTTTATCTCAATTGACAAATTTTCTCACTTTCATTCTTCCAAATCTTGCCCCCACCCTGCCGGTGGATATTGAGCATGCAGCTGTGTAGGGATGAGCTGCTGGACAGTTACACCATGACAGCGTGCCATCCACATGAGAGGTACAACCTGCCCTCCTCACAGACTGTCTGTGTGTGCAGGGGGTGATTATGAGCCAAATCTGTCCCAAGTCATCTCCCACAGACTGTAAGTGACACCCGTGGCACCCATCCAGGAAGCACCCATAGCTATTTCATCCTCTGCATCTGGAGAAGTTGTATCTTCTATATCACAGAATCACAGAATCGTAGGGGCTGGAAGGGACCTCGAGAGATCATCAAGTCCACCCCCCCTGCCAAAGCTGGTTCCTTAGGACAGATGGCACAGGTAGATGTCCAGACAGGTCTTGAATATCTCCAGAGAAGGAGACTCCACAACCCCCCTGGGCAGCCTGTCCCAGGGCTCTGTCACCCTCACTGTGAGAAAGTTCTTCTGCATATTGGTGTGGAACTTCCTGTGCTCCACCTTGAAGCCATTGCCCGTTGTCCTGTCCCCACAGACCACTGAAAGGAGGCTGGCTATCTGCCTTTGTGTCTCACACTTGAGATATTTATAAACATTAATAAGATCCCCTCTCAATCTTCCCTTTCTCAAGGCTGAACAGTCCCAGCTCACCCAGCCTTCCCTCGTAGGAGATGCTCCAGTCCTTTAATCATCTTCATAGCCCTCCGCTGGACTCTCTCCAGGACATCCCTTTTTTGTACCAGGGAGCCCAGAACTGGACACAATACTCCAGGTGGGGCCTGACCAGGGCAGAGTAGAAGGGGTGGATCATCTCGTTTTGATGCACCCCAGTATCTCATAGGCCCTCTTAGCCACCAGGGAACTGGCCCGTATAAGGAACTGAAATGGAGCAAATTCCCAAGCTAATAAAAAAAAGCTCAGATTTCCAACAGAAAGTAGCTATTGTTCATGAAAGGTGGAAAAAAATACACAGAAGGTGACTGTAGTGTAAAACATCAGCCCTGTAGTTTTCAGTGTCTCCTTTGGTGCTTGCGTACTTCAGTAGCTGAGGAAAGATCAAAGGACCCCAAATAGACCAATAGATTATAATGTCCTATGGAGCCAGTATTAGAAGTTGATTCTTTGGTCTGCATTTCTCTGATATTATTCTAATTAGCTCTATTATGATGGTGGTGCCTAGAGGCTCAATTATTTCATTTCACTGGGGATGGCTGCTGTATTAATTTTTAAACAGTACGCTTTAAATATTTACCAAAGTTGTAAAGAACCTGTGATGAGATGCCAAGACCCTTCTTATCCATAGGAAGTATTCAACTGTTCTTAGCAATGTTGTACTTGCCTTACCAGTCAGCCAAATTCCAAAATTTAAAGGGAAATGTTAACCTGTCTATTTACACATTCAACCTAGAGAAATATCTGCAAAAGACAATTCCTTCAGTGATAAATCCCACAGCTTGGGTTAAGAGAAGGGAGAGCCCGGATAGAAAAAAAAAAAGAGGAAATGGTGAAAATGTGATTTTATTTCCAAGTATTTTGCTCTTTTCTTGAAATTCCTGATCTCAGATGTAATTGGACACAGAAATGTTTATCTTCTGTTACACAAAGGCAAATCAGGAAAACAAAATGGTTTTCAGTGTTTTAAAGGAAAATTCTAAGTTTAAAAATTTCAAAAGCAAGTTGTCAAATAACAGAAATGTGTATATGTTCTTATGTATATACTTCAGTCAAACATTTGAACAGGTGCCCAGAGAGTCTCTGGTATCTCCATCCATAGAGATACTCGAAGTTCACCTGGACCTGACCTAACTTTGAAGGTGTCTCTGCTGTAAGCACGGTTTTTATCAAGATGCTTTATAGAAGCCACCCTAAGTCAATCTATGATTGTATGTAAATAAATGATAAATAATTTTTAGGACCTTCAGTGAAATTAGAAAGTATGGACTAAATTCCTAGGAAGGAGACCCATTTGGTCAGTGCTTCCCACAGACCCAAATTCCTCTGTATATTTAGATATGTGCAATGGCTGAGTGAGGATCCTGAGTACTCCCCCTGACCACACTGCTCACAGACTAGCTCCACAGTGTGACATGAAGTCATTCTTCAGAGATAAAGGTTGGATTTTGAATCAGAACCACTGCTGAATTTTGAAGTTTCCTGAGGCAGACTTTCAGTAGAAAAATCTTGGAAGAGTTTGTTTTTTAATTTATCATTTTCTTTTTTGAGAGGTACAGAATATTTGGTGGTGTTGTTCTGGAGTGAAAAGAAACATCTAATACTTTTTTCTTTCTTTTTTTTCTTTTTTGAAACATAGTTTTGGCATTGTTGATGTAGTTCATTATATTTCAGTTCTTTCCTTTATTTTTACTCCTCAAAACAAAATTCCATCACAATCAACACCTTCTTATAAAACGACTGCCCTTCTCTGAAAAATACAGCATTTTCTGATAGGAAATTACTTCATCACAAATTTTTCCTCTAGCTTGATCTGTGATACTTGTTCAGCACATTCTATTCCCTGCACAGTAACTGTGATATCGCTGTGCCATGGGCACTAAATAAAAATGAAAATAAACTAAGGACAAAATGCTCATCTAGCCTGAAGCAGTGGAGATGGAGGGAAGGCAATAGAGGTATGCTCAATTACACATATGAAGGGCCAAACCTGCAATGGAGCATACAAGATTTATAGCAACACCTCAAAACAAGTCACTTTTATTTATTAAAGAGCTCCCATCTTGGCCGTTTGTGGGAAAGACTTCTCATCTCCTTACTCAGCTCTGCAGAGTCATACCTTACTTCTTTCCCTCTCTGGTTATCAAAGTATTTCTGTTCATATGCTATTTTAACATCAATATCCTCAAGATAATCTCTTGGGCTTTCTTGATTCACAGCTGACGTGGGTCTGGCAGGACTGAGCATTCAACAGTTGAAGTGAATCTTCACAGTGCTAACACATGTATTATCCTGACTTGATGTGGGCCAAGGACCTGCACCAGCTGCTGGAAGGTATAGGTCCAATACAATTTTAGCTGAATAAAGGCGTCACTCAGAGCACCCAGGATCTACAAAAAAGGCAAATTAAAATTAGATCATTGTGACATCAAAGTTCAGTTCTCTTCTTCTGCAGTAAGGAGCTCTGTGTCTACTGAGAAATACACATAAACAACCAAGGATCACCTTATATACAAGATACCAGCCAAAGTATTTAGCTTAGATGACAACAAGCATGTAAGGGAAATATTTTTCACCCTGTGGGTGGTTGCACAATACCCAGAGAGGTGATAGAATCTCCATCCCTGGAGATATTTAAAATTAAACAGGATATGGCCCTGTGCAACCTGATATACCTTCAGTGAATCACAGAATCTCCTGAGGTGGAAGGGACCCATAAGGATCATCAGGTCCAACTCCTTGCTCCACACAGGGCCAGCCAAGTCAGAGCATGGGACTGAGTGCATCCTCCAGATGCTTCTTGAACTCAGTCGAGCTCGGTGCTGTGGCCACTTCCCTGGGGAGCCTGTGCCAGTGCCCGACCATCCTTTCAGTACAGAACCTCTTCCTAATATCCAACCTAAGCCTTCCCTGTCACAGCTTCATGCCAGTCCCTTGGGTTCTGTCCCTGGCCACCAAAGAGAGGAGATCAGAGCCTGTCCCTTTGCTCCCCCTCATCAGGAAGCCACAGACCACAATGAGGTCACCTCTCAGCCTTCTTTTCTCCAGGCTGAACAAACCAAGGGACTTCAGCTTCTCCTCGTAAGACAGAGGCACATCTGCTTTGGGAAGGGGTTGGACCAGGTCATTTACAAAGGTCACTTCCAACCCAAATTAATCTTTAATTATATGCTCAAGTTTTGGAGTCATTTGCAGCCATGCCCTGCTGACAGATAGCTTTTCCAAGAGTATGGCTAAATCACGGCATTTAAGACTTGCCCTGGTTTTTTGGCTGGGTTATCACAAGAAGCTGGGAGAGGACAAAGTCAGGACCCCAATCAGATGAAGGGGTATTCCATACCATATGATGTCATGTCCAGCATATACAGGGAGTTGACTGGGAAGAAACAGCAGTTCCAGGATGGTCTGAGTGTCCAGTCAGCAAGCAAACTGTATCGTGTATCACCCACTTTGTATATTCTTTTATAAGTACTGCTGTTGTTATTTTCCTTTCTTCTTGTCCTAGTAAACTGTCCTTGTCCCAACTCAAGAGTTTCACCTTTTTCTTTTGATTCTTCTCCCCATCCCATTACTGGGGGGGCGTGGGGGGAGGGGTAAGGAGTGAGTGAATAGCCATGTGGTGAGTAGCTGGTGGCTGGGGCTAAACCCTGACAAGACTACACATCTGTGCTGTTACAACAGGAAGAATAAAAGGGGAAAGGGTACCTCAAAGTGCCATATTTTCTGGCATATGTAGAGAAATGTCATCAACTGTAGCGAAAGTCATCAACAGAACCCTTTCTTCAAGAGCAAGAATATTTCAGAGCAAAAATTTAATGCATAACTCAGCAGTCATAACTGTAAGAAAAAAATCTTCAAGTGTTACACAAAGGCTATCAGGTCCACCTCCCTGATGTCCTTTCCTTATACTCCAGGGCTCTGCAATGTGGAGATTACAACCTGAGAACAATCAGAGAAAAAAGACAGGCTGTAGGTACTATCTCAAGAGGGAAGTAGGTGGAAGCTCTGCAGCTCTTTGAGCTTTCATAGCAGGCCCCTGGCAAACACCTACACAGAGTTGCTCACAACTGTGAGACTCACAGCTTGTACCGACCCACCCAAATCTCTCCATGCTTCCCAGTCCTGCAAGCCTGAGTGCAGAGGGGTAAATGAAGCAGTACACAAGTGGAGAGCAGAGGGAAGAGAGGAGGGGAGCCCAGGAAGGAGACGAGCACTGTAGGCTGACAGTACAATAAGCACAGGGATCTTTGAATGGGAGGTTCAGGTGTCAAAATATAAAGGTGATGGATTGAAGGGTGCCCAAACTGAGGTACCCTTCTCGTTCCTTATCTTTTATGGCTCATGTCAGCCACATTACAAAGTTAGGTGTATGAGTTGAAGAAATGAGTCTGAAAGACCTGATGACATTGGCAGGAAGCAGATCAGAGAAGACGACTGTTAGGTTTGCAAACTGAAATGCATACCTTTGCTTGATCACTGCAGAATGGAACAACTAATAGGGTCATCCCCATAGTATTGTCACCTTCTGAATTTACATTGTAAGGCTAATTAAAAGAATATCGAGAGAAGGTGAAACCTGAAAATATGGACTAGTAGCTGTCATCTCCTTACTTGGTAGAAGTAGGAGACCATTAGCTCTGAAATCAAAGCAAAGGGTAAATGTCTCAATTTTAAATTTCCTGTTTTCTCCACTGCTAACTTCCATAGGCTGGCCTGTGCAACAGAAAGATCAACAATCTTTTCCTGGGTTCTCTCTAATGTTTGTGTTGTGAAAGAGATGAACAAGGAGAAGTATCTCTAAAGAAGGATGAATGAGAAGACTGGATGATATAAAGATCAACATAAAGTGTTGATCCTCTCATCACTCTATCTTTCCCCACTGTAAATGCACTCAGTCCCATGCTCTGACTTGGCTGGTCCTGTGTGGAGCCACGAGTTGGATGTGATGATCCTTATGGGTCCCTTCCAACTCAGGAGATTCTATGATTCTATCAACATTTCAAAAATACTCAGTGAAGTTTTGTTAAAAGCAAAAGCCTTTTTCTCATAAAAAAAGAGAAGAAAATTAGGTCAGTGTCACTGTGTCACTCCCCATCCCAATGGCTAGATCACTCCTGAGATTCAATGCTGACCTTTATATCCTCCATCTTCCCAAAGCAGAACAGGGAGCCCAGTACTCACTGTCCTCACAGTCCTGTCATTAGAGGAAAATTCTAGGATATACTCCAACACTACAAACAACTAAAAACTTGATTAGTCAAAGAAAAATAAAATTTGTCTTCAAGTAGGGACTAAAGAATTTAGAGAGGGTGTAAGAGACATTGGGTCCAACCACACTGTTGTTATTGTTTAACTTTTTCAAATGCAAAATATGAAATTAAAATAAATCAGGACAGACGCATTCTAAAACTAAAAATGCTCTACAACACCATCAAAACTCTCTCCTGGGAAACAGGAGATTAATTTCTCCTTTAGGTAGTCTTCTTTAGGGATCAAATCACCCGAATAGAGGATTTAAAATCCCTAAAATCGCATGGATGGCACTTGAGCTTTGATGTTACTTAACTCTAAATGTGAGGGGAGGGGAGGGGGACTGCAGCTGCAAGAGCACTGCAGGCAAATCAGAGTTTTTCTGAAGTCTCTTTGCTCACCTCTCCTTTAAAGAGCTTCTGAACACCTGCAGCTCACATTAACTGCAATTTGTGGAAGCCCAGCTAGTCCAGAAATCAAGCCTTATGCCGACACCGCAAAGTACATTAAAATGAAGCACACCGGTACTTTAACATCAGCAAGTCACTAATAATCTGAGTAACTAATAATTACTGAAAAACCACCTGTATACAGCCCACCTGAAAGTCTTCTATTGCTGAAGTACGCATGTGCCCAGCAAGCAAATGCCTAACCCTTTCAGCACCTCGTTTAGCTCAATACGCTATCGGCACATCTGCTTTTTCAAACAACTATTAAATAAATTTTATTGTGGTACATCCTCTTTCTTTTTAAACAACCCACCAATTCAGAACTCACTCCCATCTCTCTGTATAATTTTTGTGCCAGGAAGAGATTGAAATACCAATATAGCTGTTTTAGGAGCTATTCACTGTTGCTAAGAGGACATCAACACAACTGTTAGCCAGCAGCAGTCATGGTAGAGATTAACATTTCAATGGATTTTTGTCTAGCTTCATAGACTAAATAAGGGAACAATAGAAGCTATTTTCTTTTATTGTAAAAATTTGCCATTAGTAATTCAAAGTCGGTTAGTCAGTTGAACTGGCATTTGTTCTAAACACACGCACCAATGAGCTGTTTTAGTGCAGTCGATATAACACCATTAGTCTCATTTGGGAAATAAAAATCTGATTTTCAAAGCAGAATACGACCACTTCTGTTCATTGTCACCTGCCTAACAAACGTGTGAGCATGTAAACTCCAACAGAATCACAGAATCACAAGGTTGGAAAAGACCTTTAAGATCATCAAGTCCAACCATTCCTGTCCTATGCTAAACCATATCCCTAAGTACCTCATCTACCCGTCTGTTAAACACACCCAGGGATGGTGCCTCAACCCCCTCCCTGGGCAGCCTGTTCCCGGCCCTCACAACTCTTTCAGGGAAGAGTTTTTTCCTAACATATAATCTGTCCCTGCCTGGCACAGCTTTGGCCATTTCCCCTTGTCCTATCACCTGTCACCTGGCTGAAGAGACCATCACCCACCTCTCCACAACCTCCCTTCAGGTAGTTGTAGGTGGTGATCAGGTCTCCCCTAAATATATGCAACATATGCAAGAGGACTCTGCATGCAGAGTACAGTGCATAAATTTCCACTGCAACCAGTGTGTGTGTGCACAAGACAAATATTCAAAATCTCATCAGGTAAACTTGCCTGCTGCATGGATTTCCAGCTGCCACGGCTGCTCAGCACTGCATTTTGATGCTGTGTTAAGGAGAACGCTCAGCAGCTTCAGATTTGTCCAGTAAGGTATTTATTCCTTTACCTGATCTGAAAGCATCTCTGCGTGATCAGGAGGCAATAACCTCCCCCCAGGATTTTTAAGCATACTGCTGCTGTCCTATCAACAGTTATTGCCAGGTATTAAAGTTCTCAGAGATGCAGACTACAAATTGTTGAACTTGTCTTTTCTTGCACAAAGCAAACATCATGTGGCTCACTGATATGAGATTCCCTTTTAATATAGTCATGATCTATGACATAAAAACTTTCTGCTTAGTTACATTACTTACATTGCACCGTAGTTGGGCAGCACTTATGTAAAAAAAGGGATTAAAAAAAAAAAACAAGAAAAAGGGCAAAGAGAAATTTCTTGCTTTTATTAAAAGCAGAGAAGGATAAAGGAAAAATTGAAAATGCACATCTCACATGTGGATGATTCCCCCATCCCTGAGCTTAGATCTATAATCTGCAGCCACCTATTGAATAATATTACCACTGAGCTCAACTAGAAGCTATGCAAGTCCAAGTAGGATACAAAGCTGGGAATGTACAGCCTCAAAATCTTCTGTTATAAGAAAATTACTGCTGTAAGAAAATTACTACAAAGAGGATTATAGGAGTATCTTTTTGCTTCCTTGTTCTGAGGTGCTGGGTCTGCTGTTACTGTTTCTTTATTGTTTAATTGCCATCTGAAGGTTCAATAACATTTGGTTTAATGGCAAGCAAGCAAACAAAAAAGTAAACTTATAAAAATGGCAAGAAAATATTTCCATGGTCCTAGGAATAATGTTTAATTTTGTTTTCAATAAAACATTCCAATTTCAAGTCCTATTTAATTTGTCCAGTTGCTGCACAAGAGATTAAAATAAGCAACAACTTCATTGAATAGAAACCCAAAATACTAAAATAATATGGAAAGAAATACATGACATGATCAAACTTGAAGAATTATTTTTCTTCCCTTCTTGACTTCCAGCTCAGAGCACTTTTATACTTTTCTTACCACCATGGTAGAAATATTCTCAGGAAGATATAGACTTCAGAGGGAATGGTCAATGCTAGGACAAGAGACAGAAGGCTGCATATCCAGCCTTGACAAACTGGTGTCATAGAATAAAGGAACCACGCCAAAACTGAAGATTTTAGAGAAGGTGATTCAAGTTCTTCAAACCTTTCCTTTACATATGAACATTATTTTTTAAATGACAGAAGAAGTGCTAGTCATCCATTTCAAAATCCCAGGACCAACAAGCCATGACAGCAGACTACAGGAAACATGAATATTGGCCCAGCCTGAGCTTCACGAACACAATATGAAAGATCTGATCCTACTCCAGCTCCAGCACACATTAAAAGTGATGTTAGAAGCTGTATTTTGTTGGCCTGCATACATATGGCACAATCTGGGTAAACGGGGTTCTTTACAGCATGAGAAACCAGCTGGTTCTCTCTTTCACCATGCTAAAACACTCCCTTCACCCTGAGGACATGCTGCCTCTTAGTTTGATGAGTCAGGGGGAGAAAAATAAAAAATTAAGGTGAATTCTTCCTTGCCAGTGCATTATTTTGGATGCAAGAAATCAATATGCAGCCACAGACTGCATCTGCTCTAGCAACCTCACACCCAATAATCCACTATCGATGCTTTTCAATCAGAACTTCAGTAAAGAGAGCTCAGGTTTAACCCAGGCACTAGGTACTGTGTCAACGTGACATGCAAATATAGTGCTATACATCTAGACATTTAACCAGCATTGAGATGAGAGCTGAAATACCAGGGAGCTGTCTTGAAGTACCCAATGTAATTCAGTTTTAGGTGAATTCATAATTAAATTCTTAATTTTGCTGTACGCAGCCAACAGTTGAAAGCAATGAAGCAATTCCTGTCACCCCTTCCCAGGGATTTTCACACTAAAATACAGAAAGTTCTTGTATTTTGAAATACATTCAAATTCCAGCTGAGTGGATTATTGCACTTTACTGCAGCAACAAGCGCACACAGGAGGTATTGACATGCTGTACTTTGTGAAGTCAGCCTTCGTTCCTCTTTGCCTGTCAACAGCCCAGAAGGTTTTGTCCCTACAAAAAAGGTGGCTAAACATTTTAATAAGAAATGGTATTTTCTTTTTCACTCCTCAGAAGGTAGATGGGATAGCTGCGTATTTCAAAATTACATGTATGACCTTATCACTGCCTATAGCTACCTGAAAGGAGGCTGTAGATAGGTGGGGGGTGGTTTATTCAGCCAGGTGACAGGTGATAGGACAAGGGGAAATGGCACAAAGCTGCACCATGGCAGGGTCAGATTAGATGTTAGGAAAAAAATTTTCACTGAAAGAGTTGTGAGGGCCTGGAACAGGCTGCCCAGGGAGGGGGTTGAGTCACCATCCCTGGATGTGTTTATAAAAAGGGCAGATGAGGTACTTAGGGATATGGTTTAGCATAAGACAGGAACAGTTGGACTCGATGATCTTAAAGGTCTTTTCCAGCCTTGTGTTTCTGTATGTTTTTAGGAAGGTATGTTATCATTGAAGGATTTCCTTAGTGAACAGACCACAGACACTGGGAAACAAGAAACCCCACAGATGAGACTGATGCTTACTCAAAATATGTTTATTGTAGACTGAAAGAAGACATATGCCTACCAACACATGTGCATGCATCCACAAAGACACAGGCACAACATTATACACACACGTTGAGTTATATAATTTGAATGCAGGACAAATCTTTATATCATCTCCATGATTGTTGCTTGTATTATGATATCTAATCAGAAAACCTCGATGTGTGTAAGACCATGCTCCTCTTGTTTGTGAGCATGGCTAGCAATCCCAACATCAGGCCTGATAGTAATAGGGTTTTTTTTTCCATATTTGAGCACATGCTCTGCTACAGTGTCTGAAAATATCCCCAGTGCTTATTCCGAGCACAGAGATGGTGAATGAAGGCTTGTACAAACATACCAAGTACATGTCAACACCAAAGACCAGACCCTGCATTTTTAAGTTTACTGTTTTTTTGTCATTTGCACTGAAAATGTTTCAAATGGCTGCTGTTGTTTCATCTCCCATTTCACCAAGCTTTAGCACTCACCGCTGAGGGAGCACCCTTTTAAATTGCTAGCTCAAATCCAAATCCAAAAGGGGCACCCTCAAGTTTAATGATTCCTGGCAAAGATGAACAATGTTGAAACAAGTTAGAGAAGCAAAACCAGCCAGAAATCAAAGTACCTCTCTGCTAAAGATGGCCTTCTGCAGCAAGCAATCAGAACTAGATTCATCGCCTTTCTTAGAAGAATTGCACAGAAATCAGTCATGATTATAGCTCCAGAAGCACTGAGGACTTTTCTGGCTTTGGACTTTTTTAATTTTTCAGTCGTTGTTAATATGCACTCATGTCACTCTCTGAATTAGAAAAACAACATTGCAAGAAAATATTTCTCACAGACAGAGCAGTGAGGTTTATGTCAACCCTTTGCTGCTTCTGGAAGGTCACTTGGTGATTTTCCACTGAAAAATTTCTCTCTTACATACATAAGAGCTTTTATTCCATAGAGTTCAACCGGATCAGAAGAGCTGTCCAACAAACAACATTTTTCATCATCATTAGATGATCTCCAAGGTGTCCTGTAGTTGTCTGATGCTACTGAAGACTAAAATGTGTCAACTGTTCTTGGACAGAAGATAAAACATATATACATGGGGTTGGTTGCCTGCTTTCTCTGAAGATATGTGTTTCATTATTCTCTATAATTTGGACTTGCTAAGGTTTATGTACAGAAATACCACATTTTCGTTACTCAGCTGAGAAGAACTTAAATTAATATCGTCCCATCACCTGCCAGTATAGAGCATTTTTTCATATATAGCCAGAGGTAATGGCTCTTGGATGTTGCTAAGAACTCAGAAGGAATTAAATAGCCACATTTACAACCAAATGAAACTACTTAAAGGTTTAAAACTCCCATGAACTCCAGAAGAATTTTCCTCTGAGAGTTTTTCCTGTTTTCCTCATAGTCACTTCAGCCAATGTAGCTGATCAAGAGACAGAGAGTCACTATAAGCATCATTTTTATTCAGTAAACACTAGGAAATCTTCTATTCAGTAAACATTTGATGAATTACGTGATCTAGTTAGCTCTTGGATCTCTCCACTGTTTGTCTCTTGGCTGGATTCACAGCAAACATGATCAGCTCTTGAGATCTGTGCTTGCTCTGATCCCTACATCCTTTACAAAACTTCATTTCACAGTCCCATTCTTGCATAGCTAGCTGTTCAACAGAAAATAGCCTGGCAGCCTGCTCTCACCTCAAGCTGGAAGAACGAGTCAACAAACACTGTGCAACCTTGTGATACAAGAAATCTGAATTTGTTTCTATGTTGTGACACATTTTATAGCTGCCTTTGGATGAGTCATTTAATCTCTTTATATTTCCACTCCCTTTATGGAAAAAAACAAAAGCAAAACAAACAAACAAACAAACCTCACAGAATAAACAGCACTCACTTGGCTCAAAGGCTACAATGAAATCCTCAGGCATGAGAGCTACACATCCCAGGAAGGTACTTCAGAGAGTGTTTTCTTCACACTATTCCAAACATTGTCTTCCTCTAGCACACCGGACAATTTGTGCTCCAGCATCCTACTGGTATTGAACTGCTTTCCAGAAATGCCCACCAACCATTCCTACTTTGTGTCATAAGTGGTCAGTTTATAATTTCAGAAACAGATCTACACTGGGGTCTTCATGCTATCCTCTGCTAGAATTTTAGCTTTTAAGTAGCCTCTGCCTGACATCAGAGAGAATCAGCAAGGAATTGGAGGGGGGGGGCAGAAAAATAAAAGGTTCTAAATAGAAAAGTGGAAGATAATTTTAAGGGTTAAATGTGGTCAATTTTAATAAGAATGATCAGCACGGAATGGATTAACTCTTCACTGGTTTATATCTGTACAACCTGACCAACTGGTAGGAGGGCACAAAGAGCAGAATTTCTTGAAAGACAGGAAACTGAGAATGCCTTGTGAAGAAGGCAGGTTTCCCCAGGGTCAGTGCCTCTAGCAACAATGTACAGTCAGTCTGAGAAGCAGTAGTTTCAAAGAAGGGTTACAATCTGCATTCCTATTAAGAGCTTTCAGCTATAAAAATACATCAGCCACAAAAAATAAAGTATCTGAACATACACATGCAGTCCTGAGTTTGTGATGATCTCCCCCTTTACTCTGCCCTGATCAGGCCCCACCTGGAGTATTGTGTCCAGTTCTGGGCTCCCTGTATAAAAAAGACAGGGATCTCCTGAAGAGAGTCCAGCGGAGGGCTACGGAGATGATTAAAGGACTGGAGCATCTCCTACGAGGAAAGGCTGGGTGAGCTGGGACTGTTCAGCCTTGAGAAAGGGAAGATTGAGAGGGGATCTTATTAATGTTTATAAATATCTCAAGTGTGGGACACAGGGGGAAATGGCCAGCCCCTTTTCAATTGTCTGTGGAGACAGGACAAGGGGCAATGGCTCCAAGTTGGACCACAGGAAGTTCAGCACCAATATCTGGAAGAACTTTTTCATGGTGAGGGTGACAGACCCCTGGGACAGGCTGCCCAGGGGTGTTGTGGAGTCTCCTTCTCTGGAGATATACAAGACCAGTCTGGATGCCTCCCCGTGTGATATGTCCTAGGGACTCTGCTTAGGCAGGGGGGTTGGACTTGATGATCTCTCGAGGTCCCTTCCAGACCCTATGATTCTGTGACTCTGTGACAGTGAACATGGAAGACATGCTCAATAGCAACAGTGAGAGAAGAGTGAGAGCTGACTGTCAAGCACATACAACCATGGAATGATGGAGAGTATTTAAGGAACCTTTTCATATGGGACTTGGCTCCATATTTGGACATACAAATTTAGGTGACTACATGTGGACCTCAGGACTCCCCTCTTCACAATCAATATAATTGGTGGAGCCTGGAGTGTTTCCAGTGCACTCTGATATAGGAAAATCAGAATTGCAGCGAGTCAGCTGAGTAGGATGTTTGTAAGTTTCTCCTTATTTTCAAGAAGCTTAATAGTTTTGAAACTCTTTTTAAAACCTTTCATTATTCTAGTAACCTATCTAAAATCAGAATAGAGTATTCCAATAATCATCATTGAGGCTCTGTAAAGACCTGGTGTTTCCTCCCCATTAACAATGGTAGATCCCCTCACACAAAGTCCAGCAGAATACAAAGCCACTTATTAAAGCTTGGATCTTTATATTCATACGTAAAAATATTTTTACTTTTATTATTACTATTATTAACTTATTTCCTGAATGTATTCAAATGCCACATTAAAAAAGTTAGCAGGTAAAGTGCTTTTAAAGTTATATAAATCACAAATCATATTTGTTAACTTAGCTGACCCTAATATGGTAATTAACACAGAATTAATCTCCCTTAAGGAGATATAAAACATATGAAATCAAGACAATCTGGAATCCAGCCCAGCAAAAGGGTTATATAAGGAGGATGTACTGAACCATTTAGTCAACAACTTTGCACTAATCTTTTAAAGGCAGATTCTAAATGCTAAATTTTAAAGTGCTAGAATAAACTAAAAAGTCGAGGACTTTATTCCTAACCCCATGAAGCTGAATCTTAATTAATTCTTCAGAATGAGATGATTTTGTATGCATAAACATTGTTCACAGGTTAGCTATCCTTTTTTCTAGAGTGTTTTATCAGTTGGGAAAATTCATTCTTCTAAATGAAAGAAACAAATTTTTAAAAACCCCAACAAACAAACAAACCAATCCCACAAAACCAAACCACACACACAAAATACCAATAGCCACCTGTTGTCAGTCTTACTGCAATGGCAAGGAAAAAACCTGGCAAAAGCATGAAGGGGCCCAATCACTGACTCACTCTCTAGCAAAAAAACACCAGCTAAAAGCAGGAGAAGAGACATACTGTTAGAAAAAACAGATGCATAACCTTTTTTTTTTTTAAAAAAAAAAACCAACAAAAACCAAAACCATTCCAAAGAAGAGGAACAGATTCATCAAGAAACAAGAGCAGTGAAGAAAAGAGGCTAAGGAGAGAAAGTGTTCTTTACAGGAGAACCTGCCTGACACAGAGAACCCGCCTGACACAGAGAACCCATCAGAATGGTTTGGGATGGAAGTGATCATCTCTGCTGGGTTAAAAACTGGCTGGATGGCTGGGCCCAAAGGGTGGTGCTAAATGGAACAAAATCCAGTTGGAGGCCGGTGATGAGTGGCCTTCCCCAGGTCTCAGTCTTGGGTCCAGTTTTGTTCAATATCTTTATTAATGACCTCGATGAAGGGATTGAATGCTCCCTCAGTAAGTTTGCAGATGACACTAAACTAAACTTGGAGGAAGTGTTGATCTGTCTGAGTGTAGGGAGGCTCTTCAGAGGGATCTGAACAGACTGGACCCGATGGGCTGAGACCAATGGGATGAGGTTTAACAAGGCCAAGTGTAGAGTGCTGCACATGGGACATAACAACCAGCACTACAGGCTTGGGGGAGACTGGCTGGAGAGCTGTCAGACAGAGAAGGACCTGGGGGTGTTGGTTGACTGCAGGCTGAATATGAGCCAGCAGTGTGCCCAGGTGGCCAAGAAGGCCAATAGCATCCTGGCTCATATCAAAAATAGTGTGGCCAGCAGGTCTAGGGAAGTAATTGTGCCCCCGTACTCAGCATTGGTGAGGCCACACCTCGAGTGCTGTGTCCAGTTCTGGGCTCCTCACCATAAGAAGGACATTGAGGTCCTCAGGCGAGTCCAGAGAAGGGCAACCAGGCTGGTGAAGGGGCTGGAGGGAAAATCCTATGAGGAACGGCTCAGGGAGCTGGGGATGTTCAGCCTGGAGAAGAGGAGGCTGAGGGGAGACCTTATCACCACCTACAACTACCTGAAGGGAGGTTGTGGAGAGGTGGGTGATGGTCTCTTCAGCCAGGTGACAGGTGACAGGGCAAGGGGAAATGGCTCAAAGCTGCACCAAGGCAGGGTCAGATTAGACATTAGAAAAAAATTTTTACTGAAAGAGTTGTGAGGGCCTGGAACAGGCTGCCCAGGGAGGTGGTTGAGTTACCTTCCCTGGATGTGTTCAAAAAAAGGGTAGATGAGGTACTTAGGGATATGGTTTAGCTTAGGATGGTATTGGTTGGACTTGACGATCTTAAAGGTCTTTTCCAACCTTGTAATTCTCTGATTCTGTGATCTAGTTCCAACTCCCTGCTATGGGCAGAGATACCTTCAACTAGACAAGGCTGCTCAAAGCCTAAATTCTCAAAAGCGATGAAAACCAAGCAAGTCTTTGCTAGTTTCCACTCTCCATAATTTCCAGGCACTTTTCTGTCAGAGAAGAGGACTCGTGTCTTCTTCCTTTGCAAGCTTTGGAGCTTCAGTTTCTTTGAGGCTCCAAAACCACTGAAATGCAATCCTGAGACGAGCACAAATAAGATATGGAGGAAACTCAAATGAGGCTGCTGTCTGAAAGTATCACACTGCGGGCCCGTATCGCCAGGAAGAATTTAATTGTGTGCACAGCATCAAATTAACAGGGCTCCATCCAAACCCACTTGCCTCGGGAACCTTTGAATTTCAAAGCTGTGATTCACACAACACATTGGTGACAGTCCAGATTAAAAAAAAAAAAAAAAAGAGGGACATTTTCAAACAGGAATGTATTGCCTTGGAGGTTCAACTGACATAAAGGAAGTTTCTTTCTTCCAAGAAATGCATCCTTGCATCCTTCACAAGGCAAGTGGAGATTTCTAATCCCCCCCATTTTATTAAGCCAAATCAGCATGGACTCATTAGACAACAAAGGAACGAAGCATAAGAAAGCTATTAGACAGATAAGATGCCTTTACATGCCAACGGTCTAAATATCCTCCCATCATCACTCACAGATGCTAAACATATACCCCAATCCCAAAAAGTCTAAGTAAATTTATCTTGGGAAGCCCTAAAGATGCCTAAATATGATCCATACATTTAAATAGGCACATCTGCATTTTAAAACTTGTAGAATTTGTAAGGGGGGGGGGGGACACCACAAAGAAATCAAAGCTTTATAAGGCACTGAACAATTCCCATGTCGTTTATATCTCTTCTTTGCCCTCAGCAAGCAATGCTTTCCCCTTGCCTGTTTGTACAGCCTTGGCACCAGGGATCCACCATTCCCAGCAGTTAGCTCTCAAGGCTCTGACAGCCGAACATATTTAGTCTTATAAATAGAAAAACATTTACGTCAGCCACTACACTATGTTAATTCCCTGAATTGCCATATTTTCATTTCTCATTATAAAACATCCCTTCCCCCCCCATCAGGGAATGATCTCTTGTGTAAAGGAGATAAATGTGGTTAACAGTCTAATTAATCCTCACGTTAGATCATTTTTTCTTAGAAGGAAATATTTAAATTTGTAGAAGGCTAAGAAAGAATATGAATGAAATGGAAGCTCCCTTTTCCAAAAAAGACAGCTCATATTTTCTGTGCACCTTTAGTCCCTCTAACTGCAATACCTCAGACATTATTCTTTTTATTCATAGCATTTCCTTTCCCATTTCTCAAGAGGAGCATGAAAAGATGATAGTCCTCTGCCCCGTTATACCACACTCCCAGCACACTGGATTCCCACATGAACAGAAGAAGTTTCTTTGCTCCCATAACCACATAAACCTCCCTTTGCTTTTCCTGTTCTCCCCAAATCATCTACCACAAGACAGGTATCATGCTGTAGCACTGCATAACTTCACAGTCCAAGTATTTATAATGGATGTCTGGGTGTCCCCACTTGGCAAAAATGCCTTTGAATTTTCCACCATATGTGACCTAGTCTTGCAACCAGTATTGTTATTCTCATTTACCAGAGGACCAGATAATCAGATAACTATCAGGATATTTCACAGGGCAATGAAGCAGCAATTAATTTCTTAATAATTGTGCAGTGGTTTGAAGAGGTAAATAGCTGTAAGTGCTGGGTATTATAATTAAGAAATTGCTAGATGCAGATAAACTGAAAAACAAAAATTCGTATCTGAAATTGCGACAGAGCTATTCATCCTCCATCTGTGGATACCATCTTTGCAGCAGCTACTGATTGCACAGCTTGAGAAGGCTTTATTCTGAAAAAACTAGAAGGTAAAATGCTTGTCTTTTTCAAGCCACGTTGTCCTGACTTCAGAGGGTCCCTCTCTTGAGAAACTAACTTTCACGTTGATATTTTTCTAGTTTAGGCACCAGCAGGTCATTCTAGGAAAGCAGATTTATTTTTCAAGAAGCCACCTTATCGACACACAACGAATGAATGGAATCATTGGCTGTGTCCATCTCAGGTGCTTTAGCAATATTGCAAGAGGAAGGCAGGGGTGAAGCAGAAGCCTCTCTGCTTCCATGCCTGGAAATCAGTTTTGATAGCTTAAAATAGCTGATTCAAGTGGAAACGCTTTAAATTTTCACCATCGTTATAGGTGGCAGTGAATATACTCATATCACAAATCAGACTTAATTTTTGCTTCAAGCAGGCCCTGAACTCTTTACTTTGTCTCATATTCACCAATACCATTAGAGTCACTTTGACAATTAATTGACCGTAAAGTGGTGCCACCTCGTTCTGCATCGATCAACAGAGGACAGTGACCTGCAGCAAGGAGTGACTTGGGCAGGGATCAGCCTGGCTCACCGCAGAGTCATTAACGATTTGCATCACTGATGGAGGAAGCACAGCATTTCTGTAGCCCAGAAACTGTAAAAAATGTGTAAGGGAATTATATACTGTGGTCTACTGGGTCGAGAAATCCCAAAGTTATTCATCTATTCTTTACACCAAACCAGAGAGCTCAACTAAAATGTTGTCTCTCTAGGCAAGAAATCAAGTAAAATCATCCTCCCACTAATGTGGAGGGAGGGGATTGTCCCTCTCTACTCTGCCCTCATGAGGCCCCATCTGGAGTACTATGTCCAGATCGGGGAGCCTGAATCCAAGAAAGATGTGGAACTGTTGGAGAGGGTTCAGAGGAGGGCCATGAAGATGATTAGAGGGCTGGAGCACCTGCCCTACAAAGAGAGGCTGAGGGAGCTGGGCTTGTTCAGCCTAGAGAAGGCTGTGGGGGTGACCTCATTGCAGCCTTCCAGTACCTGAAGGGAGCAGAGAAACAGGAGGGGAAGCAACTTTTTAAAAGGGTAGACAATGGCAGGACAAGGGGGAATGGGTTGAAGCTAAAGGAAGGAAGGTTTAAATTAGATATCAGGGGGAAGTTTTTTACAGAGAGAGTGGTGAGGTGCTGGAACAGGCTGCCCAGAGAAGTGGTGGATGCCCCATCCCTGGAAGTGTTCAAGGCCAGGTTGGATGAGGCCCTGGGCAACCTTGTGTAGATCCAGGCCTGGAGGTTAGTGGTCCTGCCTGTGGCAGGGTGTTGGAACTCTATGATCCTTGGGTTCCCTTCCAACCCAGACCATTCTATGATTCTGATGAAAAAATACCAAGGTAGAGGCAATATGACTTGCCTTATTTGTTGTCTTTCAGTACAACATGCAAAAACTGAGCTAAGAAAATATAACCTGCTTTTTCAGACAAAACTGGATACTGAGGTCAACCTGGACACACAGCAGCTCAAGTCCACTGGACTGATTTTGGAGGCGTGACACTCAAGGTAGAGGGAGTCCAGGTTAATAGTACAAATCCGTGCTTAAAGCCAAGGGAGCAAATCTTTAGAGGATTAGACTTTTCTACCCACACTACACTCCGAATCGCTCTGCTTTGTTTTGTGATATATCTTTATGTTGTCTGTCAAATACTGAGTTGGCACCACTGGATTGATCGCTCCCAAAACACGTTTCCTCACATTTCTTGCAAAATTAAACAAATTTAAGCAACAGTTCAGTTTGCTTTCAAAAATATTCACAGATCTACTAGTTTATTTGATTTTGTGGCAGTCAAAAAGATCTGCAGCCTCTCCTTAATCCCCAAAATAAATCATTGAGCTGAAAAACAGTATTTGAAGCATTATGGGTAAATAGTCACTTCTGGTAATAGTAGCATGTGGAGTGCAGTCACAGAGCTTTGGTCCATGGAAACCCAAGGCCCTCCAAGGCTCATTACAACAGTAGGGAGCTCGCTGCAGTAAGAAGTAACGTTGCAAAAAATCAAAGTGGTTTTCTTAGCACAAACTTTCTTTGGGTTGGGAGAAAGCCACTAAATCTAGGAAAGTTAAATGAAACAAAACAAAGAGATTCAACTACAAAAGCGAAGAAACACTCTGAAATACAAAGGGGTATTCACCATTCCTTCTTTGTTGGTCAGCTACCATGATAGACTTCCCTGAACCGAGTCAGATGACGCCATGTCTCAAGAAAAGCCAACTCAAACCTACACCACAGCATCTTTGGGGACACTGTGAATATGCCCTGATTCCACAGGAGAACAGCAGCATGAAGAAGCCATTTTTTTATGCTGCAGATGCCCAAACAAAACAGAAGAAACTACATTATGCAGGTTTCCTGCAGCTTTCAAAAAACATCTAAAGTATAGAAACCAATCAGCCAGGTTGCTTTTTTTAATCAGTCTCATACTACTGAAGGCATCCTATGTTTCTTTTTGAATTCAGCACTGGAAGTTTCTTGCCTCAGCACACTACAAAGACAGTAGGTTGTTTTAAAGCTACATATGCTCATGTTGTCATTCCAAGACAAAATTATCATCATCAGCTTCACTTGGCAAAGCCTGTTAGCATTTCTGTGTCTTAACCAGTCTAATTAAGACTGCTATTTCATGAGTGGAAAGATCACAGTAAAAAAATAAACATTTAACATAACCGCCCAAATTTTGATATAGTTCTGAGAAACACACAATGCTGTGTAGCAGTTAACATGTTTGGACAACTTGGGGCAGTTACAGGTGAAATACTGGCTGAAGCACAAGCAAAGATGATCAGGTATCTACATTGAACCCTGGATACTGCTGTTCAATAAATAAATAAATGAAATTAAACAGGGATTCAAGGTGACACTTCACCAGAGATTCACTGCTACAAAATATAACAAGTTATTGTGTCCATCTTTCTCCCTTTGAAACTCTCACCTTCACATCTCAGGGTATTCAAATCTAAGAATAAACAGATGCAAAACTGTGAATAACTGATTCCTCTTCTCTGTTCGACATCCATCGTAATAATGACACCTTCCTAGAAAAAGCAACAAGCTACATAATCAGTCTGCTATCCAGAGTCTCTTATACTCCTAATTTCAAGGAACATCAGTCACCTGCATCCCACAGTACATCCATTCAGCTCAGACACAGCATCCTTCTTAGTGCTATCACAGAGCATTAATTTCCCAACTCACATACGCAAAGTGATAGAGAATATTGTTTAGCATAGTGTAAGGAATCACATCATTTTTACATTCCCTGCCTAAATCATATATATGTTTCCACTTCACCTTTGAGCCTGGGCAGGCTCAGAGTTATGCTCAGTGGCTCAGTTAAGAGATCAGTTCATGCTCTCACAAGATGCTCATATAACTCCAAGTGAACCAGTCAGGTGTTTGAAGATAGCTTCCAGATCACAGCTGCACAAGTCAAGGACCACGACATGCTTTATAAAAGCTGACTGTTAAAGGATATCAGAGAGGAAAGCAAAGATGTGATCTTGAATCTTAAGGGAATGCACACCATTTAGCTATCACTGTCTCCCGGCTGGCTTGCTGACTGATGACAAGAGCTACAGATGGAAAAGGTGGGAGGGAGTTAAATGGAAAGCTGTCCAGCTCTTATACTTTCCAGACTGTCAACAGCTCTTCTCTGTTACTTTTTATGAAGCTTTTTCAGTTTCCCTAGGAAGAATTGTTCATAACTTTAATTACTCTAAATTTCTAAGAAACAACATTGAACAGAAAACAAAGATGCTGGGGTTGTTCTCTGCTCCTGAATTCAGTAAGGACCATGCCGTTGGCTCCCAGCAGCTTCACAGGGACCCTCTGAGAAGAATTACAACAGGTCAGCACAATGCAGTGACAGCTTCTTTCAGGGCTCTGCTGCCCAAAGCTCAATTACGAGCCAGAGGGGTGCATCTTTTATAAGATCTACATGCTTCCAAACTGATGCCTGTTTCTCTGAGCTCCTTCAGCAACATTTTATCCCAGACAGGGAGGGGGTGGGCTACACAACTCCCCCAGATCAGCCTGTATAACTGGGCAAATCTCATGTTACATTTTGGTTTTCTTCCTTTTCTTACCCTTTCCCCTCCTATCTTCTAAAGCCAGTTATGTGCAAAACGAACCGCAAGGAGAGTAATAGGCTTTGACAGAGATCTGAAGCCTAAGATAATATCTTACCAAGGCGTTAGGTCTCCCGAGCCTTTTGTAATAAATAAATGGCATACTGTAAAACACAAATGAGCATCACTGCGGCTGTGATTTCATTGTCCCGATGGGGGACCTGTGCCTGGCATGAGGCCAGCTACGTAATTCAATACCAAGAGAGAGCACACAAATGGACCTCAGGAGGAGGATCGATTTTAATGTAATCCCATCTACTAATCAAACGAGACTGAGGGATTAACATTCACTAGGAAATGTCTGCTCAAAGTTGTCATAGCCTATTGATAAAGATAGCTTCGTTTTAATTAAGATACAAAACACCAATTCCAGGTCTAATTTTAGCTGCAAATAATCAGTTATTGATGATGTGCCTGGCCGAATTGGTTTAACCTGCCCTAGAATGTTGGGGTTTTAGCTAGATTGGCCAGTGTGGGTTGTTTTTTCATACTGCAAGGAGAACACATAACATACTCAAACTGTTTTCATTCCCCAGGCATGAATTGTCCATAGTTTCTTTTTGTCCCAATATGAAATACATGCTAAACCTAACCCATGACCTTCCACCTTCAAGATGGTATCCTGCTTTGTCTATATTATGACATGCTCAAAGCAAGCCAATATACACACCTCAAAAGGTCAGAAGACATCTCAAAAACCCAAGATAGACGTGTCCGAAAAGGTTACCCCCTGCATTCGCTCCTCAGAGACAGCAGAAAACACCATACCTAGTCTAGGCTGGGTGACTTCCAAGATAAGCAGAAATGACTTGCGTAAGATTATATTCAATGACAAAGCATAAGATCTGTACCTCCTGAGCCCTGTGCCCCACCCTCCCCATCACTCTTGAATATTGCCAACTGTAAACACCAATCCTGTAAATCCTTTTGGCTGCATTTATGTTTAAAAACAAAATACAAACCATGCAAACAGACATTTTCAGGGGAGCACGGAAAACAGATGCATGCTTGTATGACCCAGAAGAAGCTTCGTCCATCAGTGGGGTTGCACTTGCCGAAGATGTTGTCCACACAGATGGCAATTCCCACTGAAAACAACTACAGCCAAGACTTATCTTCACAGGACTGACAAACCTCTCATGTTCTAGTGCTGTAACACACAAACAGCAGTTATGCTGAGCAGCAATATATGGAAAGGTGTCCCTGCCGATGGCAGGGGGGGTGGAACTAGATGATCTTTGAGGTCCCTTCCACCCACACCGTTCTATGATTCTATGGTTCTATGAAAGGCAGGGTGTCTTGCTGCAGTGGAGTGTAAAAAATAATTTTCTGTTTCCTTCATTCAGAGTTTTCCTCACAAAAGCTGCTGAGTTTTGGTGCCAATCAAACACAAAACACCCTAGTCTCTGCAAGATCTTGAGGACCCTGTGATGTAATTTCACCAAAATCTCCAGCTCAGACCCAGGTTCAGAACTGACTTTTGCATCTGCAGTCTTTTACAAAGGCCACAGATGCTGATAGTTTCATGACATCGATCTTAAACATGTGTGTTTTCTGATCTGACTCAAATCACAGAGTGTTCCTATTCCACATGGTAGTGTTGAAGGAACTACATACCAGTCAGACCAAGGTGCAGAAACTAAATCCTACTCCACGGGCAGTAAAACACACAGCCACACAGCCTGACCAACCCTCTACTCATCTCCCACTTCTATCGTTCGGACGGGTTCCTTTCAACATGTGTTTTAACTTAATAACCCAGGTTTTACTTCTTTGACAAGCACTCAGTTGCCTCCTTCTCCCCACTGCAGAGCTGTCAGTCCAAACTCACCCCTTTCATTTCCCAGGCCTGCTGATAGTTCTTTATTCATACCTTGCCGGTACAAAGTACAGGGCCGATTCCCCTCCCACCCACTTATTTGCAATCAGCTGGTGCAACTATGACTCATCCACTTCTAATACAGACTTCAGAGACCCGCTCAAGGAGTTTATTAGCTGATCTCACAGTAGCTGTAGCCTTCGTAATTAGTTGCGACCATTTAGAGAGGAACAATTTTAAAGATTGCCATTTTCTTCCTTTTCTTTCTCTGGGTTAGGAGAGGGGCTTTCCAGAAGACAGATGGTACCAGAGATAGGAACATGATCCTACCAGGGAAAACTTCTCCCCTCCTAGGTAGAGGGGGTCTGGATGGAAAGATGCTAAGATTTTTGAGAAACAGAGTTGTTATAGGTTGGAAGGAAAGGGAATGAAGGTATGGAGAGGGAAGACAGTGAATTTAAAGGAAGAACATGATGATCTAGTATCTCGTACCAGAAAATGCAGCAATTTCAAGCCCACCTAAGGTGAAGGGGCTACAGGTAACAGTAAAATACAGTATTTATTTCTGCATCACCTAAATTGCTTTCCAGGGACCTGTTCAATCCTCAGAGCTGAACAAGCTTCCAGGATGCAAAGCTCACATTCTTCCTCCCAGAGACAGAGACACCAAGTCAAAGGATGGAATGAGTTGAGCGTCTCTTACGAGAAGAGAAGATCACCTCAAGATCATCTTTCTCAAACTGTGCAAAAAATTTAGAAGGTAAGGGAAGGAGGAATGGGAGGAGCTACTCTTCAAAACCAAAGACAGACCAGTACAGCTCTCCACTTTGTTTAATGGAGAGAATGACGAAAGGGAAATCAAATACCTGGGAGCTATGCCCTAGCAAGTCAGCACAGTGGTTTGCTGGTCTTAACACTGAGAGGAAACAGAAATGTGATGGGTTCCCATGCAGGGCCAATGGAGACCAGGAGAGAGGAGCTATGAGCAAGTCAGCAGGAGGCAATGCTCAGCATGTGTCCATGAGATGAGCAAGCCAACCCTATTACATACTGAAGCATCACTGAAGGCAGGACGTGTTCCACTCAAGGAATTATGCCTGAGCAGATTAGCATGAAGCAGTAATGGCACAACACAATTGTAGGGAAGTGGTTGTGTGATGCTGTCCCTTGTTTCTGTGGCAATCGGCCATATGGAGTCATGGAGATAAGGAAGGGCCTAAGCATTATGAGAAGTCAATTATATTGAGAGTTATTTTACATAACTCTGCCTCCATCCTACACGTGACTTATGGGAGGTCAAAGAAGATACGAGCAAAGAGGGAAAACAGAAAGGACAAGCTGTGAAGGGATAATTCTAAAATGGGAGAGGGGGGAGAAAAAAAGAAAGAAAAAACATATACTGGAGCTTTGGTACCTTTAGCCTTTTGGTCCTTTAGCTTTCCTGTTTTAAACGTGCCATCATGAACTCTGTGGTTTATAACAACTGCCGTTTACAATCACAGCTACACAGTAATGGCCAATATTAAATCTTGCTATGGCACAATGGGGATTTTTCTTGAGAAAGACTCTGAATGTTTTAATCTACCGTGGTAAAGCAGATGGGTCTCCTTACAGCCCTGAAGAAGAGATTGCTAATAATCAATTTATTATAGTACAACTTCACCATGCAGGTGGAAGAGGGGGAAAAAAAACCCCAAACTGGTTTTTGGTTTTGTTTTCTGTTCTTACAAGCATCTTATTTCTCTATGTATACACAGAGCCTTGGCATTCTGCAGTGCTTTTTATTTTCTCCTTTCCATTTTCAGTATGGAGTTCTCTAATCTTATTTTCTACACACCGAACAAATGGAATTCTCATTTAAAAGAAAAAAAAAAGTACTGAGAAAGTTAATTAACAGGTTTGGATTTTTTATTTTTTTTAAAAATCTTGTGTAACACAGTATGCAGCACCAAACCCAAGCTCTCCGAATGCTTTTAGCAAGGAAGGCACCGTGACATTTAAAAAGCAAAGGGAAATACAGATAGCATTCTGTGTACTAAAATCTAGTGGTATGTGCACAATGACCTAGCAATTTCAGCAGTGGGGAAAAAAAATAAACCACAAACATCTCTACATATGGATAGGGGTTTATGAACTAAGAAGTAGATGTCATAGTTCACCTTCTGACTTCAGATTACTGGAGACAAATCTGGCACACAGATATGCAATAGCAAGACCAATAATAGAGGTTTCAGTGAAAAGTAAACATTATCTTGTAATGACAAACTAGACAAACTGGCAAGATACAGATTTGATGAGTAGGAAACTGGCTAACAGGCCACACTCAGAAGGTGGAGATGAATGATTTTTCTCAGGCCAGCAGCCTGTCATAAGTAAGGTCCCTCAGGGGTTCATACTAGGCCCCATGCTGCTCAATATCTCCATAAATGACCTGCATGATCAGATCAACAGCACCCTCACCAGGTTTATTGATGACTCTAAACTGGGTGGTGAGGTGAATTATAGAAATCATAGAATGGTTAGGGCTCAAAGGGACCTTAGAGATCAAATTCCAACTCCCCTGCCATGGGCAGGGACACCTCTCACTAGACTAGGCTGCTCAAGGCTCCATCCAACCTGGCCGTGAACACTGCCAGGGAGGGGGCATCCCCCTCTGCCCGAGGCAACCTGTGCCAGAGCCTCACCACCCTCATAATGAAGAATTTCTTCTAATATCCAATCTAAATCTACCCCATTCCAATTTAAAACCATTCCCCCTCATCCTATCACTACACATCCTTCTAAAGAGTCCCTCCCCAGCTTCCTTGTAGGCCTCCCCTGTGGACACATCAGAAGGGAGAACCGTCTTACAGAGAGACCTGGACAGTCTGGAACAGTGGGCAAGTAACAACTGGGCAACCATTACAATTTGAACTGGGAGAGTTTTCATCTCTGTAAAGACTTTTTCTTACTCTATGAACAATCAACCACTGGAACAACCTCCATCCCCATGGACACTGCAGAGACTCCATCACTTTCAAAGTGCAACTGGACAGGCTGCTAGATGATCTCCTCTCATCTCCATTTCACACAAGAGGCGGGACCACATGATCTTCTGAGGTGCCTCCAATCTGGGCTGTTCTGTGATTCTATGACAATGAGAGGTTATAGAGTGTATTTCCCCGATGGCAGGTTTTGTCATAATTTCCCTCAATATTGCTTGATGCAAAAATGAATCTGATGGGAATCTTTCCATTCTTTTCAGCCTCTGTGTCAGCACATGAAGAATTTAAACTGTAACTGCAAATGCTTTCATTGGCTGTAAAAATGAGCAGTACTTTCCCCTCTTCTCCCCCACTTACTTTCTTTAAATTCTCCTAATTCTTGGCCTCTGGGATAGGCCTCTTGGCCCCTTTTCTATAGGTATTTCAGAAGTTTTACATTTCATGGTTTAAAACACCTTTTTTAAATCTACATTCAATATATTAGTTTTCACTTTCACAGAATGCTGTCTTTCACTTACATTTCTGGAAAATAAGAGACAAATGTAAACTGTTTCACATCTTATTATCGTAGGTACTCAGCAGTTAGTTCTGCAGAGCAATACTGCACCTAGCCTGGCATATAAACTACCTTGCTGGTATCAAAACCAGGGGTGAAAACCCTTCCCCATCCAAGAGGAGATTTACCATTAAGTTAACAGGAGCGGAGAACATCAGTTCCTGGCCCTTCAGCTAAGGGATCTTCTGCATTCATGCTGAAACAACATATTCATTCTACTGAAATCCAAAGCATAGAAAAGTCTTCCTATCAATAAGAATTCTGGTCACCTGCTTCTGAAGCCTCCCACCTATGATATAGACTCCACAGGAGACAACAGCCAGATAAAAATGCGCTCTTTCAGGAGGTGCCATGCTTCTGGTTAGACATCGTAATGTTCTGGAGAGCACACTCATGGGACCTATAGCAAGCAATTCTCTGACTGAATCGGTGGGTATTTGTGTTCAGACTCAAAATGAAAACCCTGTATTACCCACAAAATAGCATTTTTCGACAGAAATAAAAGTATTTTGACGGATCTGAAACACTGTTTCAGTGAATCAGCACATTTCATTTTGAGATTCTGTCTTTTTTTTAAAATCTAAATAGCTTTTCTTCTTTTTTTTCCCCTAAAACAGTTGCAGTATGAAATGAAAAAAGGCATTTCAAACCAAACCAAACCCTACCCTGACTTTTCCAATAGGATTGTGGAACATTTAATTTTCAGCTTTTTCCCAAAACAAGTTTTAGAAGATCAGTAGTTTCCCACAGGTTGATGTAAATTTAAGTGAAAATGTTTTTTTAATTGACAAATATTTCACCACAGGGAAAAAAATCAACCAAGCAAAAAGATTATTTTTTTCAGAAATAATCCTCATCCCAGTTGTTAGGAACCAAATATTCTATTTACTTGGAGAGGATTTTATTTCCCGAGATTACCATACATTTTGAAAGGCTTTCTGGAGGATCTCCCCTCAAGTGGGAAGAATTTATTTAGAACCCTGCAAGAGCAATGAATCATTCAAGCTACTTCTTTCCATTGTACATTACTTTGTATTCATCAACAGGGAATTTAATTTTCCTTCCTATAGCTTTGTTAAGTTTCCACAAGTCTTACCAAAGCATCACAGAATCGCAGAATCATAGGGGTTAGAAGAGATCAGGTCCAACCCCCCTGCCAAAGCAGGGTCCCTAGCACAGATCCCACAGGTAGGTGTCCAGATGGGTCTTGAATATCTCCAGATAAGGAGACTCCACACCCCTGTGGGCAACCTGTCCCAGGGCTCTGTCACCCTCACTGGGAAAAAGTTCTTCCACATATTGGTGTGGAACTTCTTGTGCTCCAAGTTGAAGCCATTGTCCCTTGTCCTGTCCCCACAGACCACTGAGAAGAGGTTGGCTATTTCCTCCTGTGTCCCACACTTGAGATATTTATAAACATTAATCATATCCCCTCTCAGTCTTCTTTTCTCCACGCTGAACAGCCCCAGCACACCCAACCTTTCCTCGTAGGCAAGATGCTCCAGGCCTTTAATGATTTTTGTAGCCCTCCTCTGGACTCTCTCTAGGAGATCCCTGTCTTTTTTATACCAGGATATATGCATCATAGTTCTGCATTTTCTACCATCTTTATTACTGTGTGGACCATTAAATCTATGATCTGGAGAAAACGGATGTATTCAACACAGATTTGGGGCTTATACTAGATTTTCAGAGATTTGTCAAAGATTCAGAAATAAACAAGATAAATACTGTTTTTAAAACTAAAAGGAAGCAGTTTCCATTGTTTCTCAGCAGTTCCATTGCTACAGATCAGAAGAGACAATTTTTTTAAAATGAATAGCTTAGGTTCCTGCTGAGATCCCACACACCTGACCTGCAAATCCTACTAAAGCAACCACAGAACAGCAGTTCTGCAAAAGCATGTACTTCATTGAACAAGGGTGGAGAGAGAAGAAAGCAAGCACTTCAGTTGTCTTTTCATCAGTCACAGCAATGGCAGGGACAAAACTCTCACCAACAGCTATAGCCACTCATGCCAGCAGTTGCAGAATCAAAACACCTCAGCCTTCCTATACCACCAGCCAGATGGTGAGGGCACCACAGGTTGGACCAGCATGGTAAATCTCTCCAGCTGGAGAGTGGCTGCTGTGCCCAGTGTGGCACTCAGCATTAGGGGACCTGGATATTGGATATTGGAGTTTGCATTTTAAAAACATCATCCAGGTTGACTGGTCTGTGTTTGGGTGAGGGAAGACTGGAATGGGTCTGTGGGGTAGTTTATTGTTGGGATTAATTCTGCTGTTCTCCTTGACTTCAACCAGAATCAGAAAGACTTGCTGTGAATGAGTTGGGAAAAACCTACAACCACATTCGAAGTCTGGGCTCCAGAATGAAAAAATATAAAGTCCAAGTGAGTCCTGAAGAAGGTAACACAGGCAAAGCTTTAGCAGTTGTAGGAAAAAGCCTTAAGGTGCAATTCCTTTCATAAGGTTATTGATTTGCTTACTACCAGACATAGTTCATGCCTTTGGAAAACAAATTCCACCCCTTCCCTCCCCGCACACAAAAAAAGCTATTAAGATACAAATAAAACAGTCACAACTAAAAGTGTTGCCTCCAAAGAACTGCTGGTGAATAATGGAAATAGCACCCACCAAAATGTCTTTTCTTTTTTCCTTTTAATGTGCAGCTATAACATCTGCAAATATCAGGAATGTGTATTCCTTTAAGAGAAGCTGTGTGTTCCCATATATGCACCCACACAAAGCATTAAATTACTCCTCCAAACAAAGGGTGCTGCATATCTGAACCACTGCAGAGGTGTGCTTAAGCTATCTCTGAATAAGCTCTCTCAGGGGCAAGGAAAGGATCATAGAATCTTTTTAGTTGGAAAAGGACTTTAGGATCATCAAATCCAGCTGTTAACCAAGCACTGCCAAGTCCACCACTAAACCATGTCCCTAAGCAATGCAGCTACACGTCTTTAAAATACCTCCAAGGATAGTGACTCAACCACTTCCCTGGTCAGCCTGTTCCAATGACTGACAACCCTTTCAGTGAAGATGTAACCTCCTCTGGAACAACTTGAGGCCATTTCCTCTTGTCCTATCGGTTGTTATTTGGGAGAACAGACCAACACTCACCTCGCTACCACCTCCTTTTGGGTAGCTGCAGAGAGTGATAAGGTCTCCCCTCAACCTTAGTTTTTGCCTCCAAACAACCACAGTTCCCTCAGCCACTCCTTCTAAGTCTTGTGCTCTAGAACCTTCACCAGCTTCTTGCCCTTATCTGGACACAATCCAGCACCTCAATATCTTTCTTGTAGTAAAGGGCACAAAAATTCTGGGATGCTGCTCTGCTCAGGGTAAAAGCACCCTACCAAGGTGCAGATCTCAGCAATGCCCTGGTGCAGCTGGGCACCAGGCTAAGGCAGTTATAGGGCTTCTGTCATCCAAGCAAGTTCAAAGGTTTTACATCCTCAGAGCTCAAATACGTTTTCCAAACACGTTACATTTTTGCCAAATATGCCATTTATTCCCTAACTAAACGTCTTATGACTAAAAATCCTTGAGTATACACAATGTAAAGCAATGTGGTAGTGCAGCAACCACCCAAAAATCCAGACTGGAACATCACAGAGAGGGGCATGAAAGCAGCTCAGAGGAAAAGCAGTCTTGCCATGCCAACTACCAGAAACCTGACTGACAAAGGCAGGAGATCTGCATATTATCCCTCCTGTAAAAATGATCACTATGCCACACATCTCAGGAAACACACAAAAAAGTGACAGTGGTGCCTGGAGGAGAGGGATAAGGCTCAGGATGCCCATGCTCTCTCCTGTGTTTCAAAGTAAGTCAGATTGGAAGCACTTGGTAAAATGACAGGTATCTACAGTGCGAGTGGCTGTTCTTCAGCTATTTGTCCAGATTCCCCTTTAGACAGTGGAGACAAAGTTTGAGCATGACCTTTCTATCCTAAAGTAGGCATTTTAAAAACATTTTCTGTATAGTGCCTTAGAATTCTGCGCTTCTCTGCCTGTCCACCAAAAAAACCACCCCAAACTGGTTGCTACTTTAGATCAAGTTGATTGCACCACAGGTCCCTGAAGCAAAGCAAATTATATTCCACCCATGACCAGGATCTCATATAAAATGCAAACAGTTATGGTCCTGCATATGCCCATACATGACCTAGCAATATTTCTGCATGTAGGTCCTTGCAAAAAAGCATTGGTGGGATGAGCAGACTTCATTGCAATTCAGAGAGCCCCCAGATTGTGTGACTAGTCCCCAAAATTGTGGGGGCAGTTGCATGGCATTCATCCTCTCTCCAGTGGTCTATTTGGCTGCACAAACTAACATTTCACAGGATGAGATGGAGCCAATATCCCTGCAGTTTTGTACCTATGCAACCATCAGAGGAAATGTTCTCAACCAACGCGAGTCTGTACTCCACAGTGGGAGTAAATGGAGCAGTTTAATACCAAAGGTGGGATGAAGGCAGCAGAGAGGACTGCTGATTATGAGACCATCATCTCTATCACAAATGCACCGGGGCTGAATAACCATCTCCATTTATAAAATGTATTGGAATGGAAACTACTCATAACCAAGATTCACTCCACCACTCACACTGTATAGTTAGTGGTATGTACTGATTTTAGATCGTGTGTCTGTCTTAAGACTAAGAAATACTGTTCTTTCCAGCCAGAATAGGCTACAGGGATTCTGTTGCCAACCATAACACATAAAAGAACTTATAAAATTACAGTCACACAGTAAGGCATATGTCTCACATTTAACTAAATGTTTATCTTGTCAGGAAATCCAGATAGACCATGCCAACATTTTGTTTCATTCATGCTGTCTTCAAAACTATCTGTTGTTGAAGGAGGAAAGGGAAAGGGAGAGGAAAGAAAATGCAAAAGAATTATCCAAGTATATAAGAAAAGAACAAAATTTAAGTTACTATCACAAATGAGGCTCAAAAATGAAAGCACTGTACAAAAGACTCCATCAGCAATACCACTCACCTTTATGGACTGAAGGCACCATCCCTGATTTAAGCTCGAAAATAAATGATTATTCTAAAATTTGCACATGTACAATAGAAAGAAGACGCTCAGACTTCTCATATGACTTATTCTGCTGAAATGTTCTGTGAATTTTGCTGCTAAGGAAGTCACGTTAACATGGACAGACCTGGGATGGGCCTCTCCCAAAGAACACACTCAGGATACAGAATCAGCTGTGGTGTAGATAGAATAATGCAATGGCAACTCCCGCTTTCAAAATTTTCTAAAATATCTGTATTTTCTTCACATTAAGGAAAGCATTTCCGTATGTAAAACACAGCTTACACAACTAAATAATTCATCACGATGAATTATTTAGAGAGATGTGGACCCAGAGTGTTTACAAGTCCCAAGCTGTTTTACAAAAAGAGGAAACATTTATATAATTGGTCCTCAAACTCTTTTTTAAATGTTCTTACGCTGAGAGGTTTCTGATTCTCAGTGTGCCGGTCCTGAAAGGAAAGCTTTTATAAACCCAGCTTTTGGTGGGAGGATGGGATAAGAGGGAAATGACTAAGTAAGGTGATCTTTTCTTAGTAATTGGTGATTATTGCTGCTGAGAAGATGATTCCTCCAAAACCCATCCTTTAAGCTTTGAGTTTCCTCAGGTATGGGAAAAGGTCCCCAAACCAGACATAATTAAATCACTGACCTGAGGCATTATCTCCCAGAACAATAATCTGCCATGTACAGAAGCAGGGCAAGCCAAACCCTTTCCACTATAAACGTCAGCACTTTCCCCCTGGCAATGCATATTCCACAAGTCCCCAGAGGAAGCCATTTATGCCTAGGAATAAACCTGCCCTTGACAGCCCAAAGATGTTTTTGATAAGTTCATCTTCACCTTTGCCATGCTCTGTGTGCCTCTCTCCTCTCAGAGTCATTGCCAGCCTTCTCTGGGTATCTCCACGGTCAGAAGCCCTCATGGAAATGCTCGTTGCACGTGCTGCCAGATCTCCTCTCTCTCTCTCTCTCTCTCTCTCTTTCTCAAAACAGTCTTTCTCTGAAAGCTGCTGACCTTAGTCCTGACAATTCAAAAGCTTTTACAGGCCACCCACTTTTCATTATAGATGAGTAAAAAGCTGGAATGGATAAAACCCTGAGAAAGCTGGTCTGACCTCACAGATGACCCCGATTTGAGCAGGTGATTGGAATAGAGGTCCCTTCCAACCCTGAATTATCCTATGAACAAAAGTGGCTTTTTGCTATTCACTTCATCAAAAACCAAGTAGAGTAGCGGGCCCAGAAAGAAGCTAAGACTGGCTAAGGACAGACAAACAGGCTCGTTATTCCTGGTCTTCCTTTCATCTACCTTTGCCCAGAGAAGTCCTTGCAAGAGACACCTATAGCAAGAGAAGTAACATCTGTGCTTTGTCTGGTCTGTCTACAGCTGATCACCGTGACTCCAAAGAGTCTCAGATGAGACACAAGGGAGACTGATGTCATTAGATTTACTGGTTGTAATGTAGCAAAAGGAAATTTAATGTAGCCTAGGAAAATAGGCAGAAGAAAAGCTCAGGTGTATTGAGGAAAGGGCTTATATATAGGTTCAGTGCAGGGCCACCAAGAAGATGGAGTGGAACACCTTCCTTATGAGGAGAGGCTGAGGGAGCTTGGAGGAGACTGAGGGGTGACCTAGATGATCATTCCAGGTTCCTTCCAACTCCTAATGTTCTGTGATTCCATGATTCTGTGACAAGAGGGAAGGGCTTCAAGTTGCACCAGGGGAAGTTCAGGTTAAAAATTGGGAGAAACTTACTCTCTGAAAGAGTGGTTGGGCATTGGAATGGGTTGCCCAGGGAAGTGGTGGAGTCACTGTCCTTCAGGTTCTTTAAGGAAAGGTTGGATGAGGTACTCTAGGACAAGGTTTAGTAAGTAATATAGGTGGTAGGGGGATGGTTGAACTACATGATCTTGAAGGTCTTTTCCAACTTCAATGATTCTATGTTCACTTGTGCCCAACACAGTCAGTTAAGTCCATCTTAACACTGAGCACTTTTCTGCATCTACAGTGTGTCACTCACCTTTGATTGTCCATCTGATACTGCAGCAGATATTCCATGTTGTTCTGGTGATTGTGGCATTAGATGTGTTGTAATTTAATCTAACTACCCTATTTCAGAGTCACTCATCACCACTACATCTGGGCCACTCAACTTAGTGTCATGGAGGCTTCAAAGTTCATAGTAGAAGAAACTAAATCAAATTTCACCCTTGTAAAGCTTGAGTTGAGAGGCTGGGAATACCTTGGAAGGCTGTAGAGAAGAATTGATAGATCTCCTACACAAAGAACCCTTGTGCAGCGATAACTCCAAGGCTCATAATTCAGCAGGGATCTTGACATCTGCTGTTTATCCCCAAGCAGGAGCATGGAGCAGAGGAACTGAGTAGCCATGGTTACATCCCTGTCCCTGCTGCAGGTCACTCCCAACTCATTGAGTGCTACCATGATCACAAAATCCCACCCTAGGACAAAATGATTTTCCAAGCCATCCCACATGGTCTGTCTCACCGTATGTAGTCTGTTTATGGCTCTGGAGAATGATTAACTCTCCAAAGATACTAATTAACTTGCTACAAGGGCTCTTGCACATCTGAGGTAGAGTTTGGCAGTCACACAAGCAAGTCACCACAGACCACTGCTGATCTAGCAGCTCCTGAAAACAAAGCAAAGCCATTCTGCCCGCCACCAGAGTCCCATGCATGTTCAGCACGTGCTGCTGTAGGCACAGAGAGTTACACCAGTGAGTATTTTTAGTTCAACAGACAGCAACTATTTCTGCATTCCAAGTCCTGATGCCGAGTTATCCCACCTTCTGTTTCTGGATTGAGGTATTATTATTAGCTACGCTGAACCGATGAGCTTCTCAGCACAGCGAAGTTTAATAAAGCACTCATGTCACCCACAACCAACGCAAGGCACCTAAAGAAAACAAGGCCTAATTTGCAGTGCTACTAAAAATTAGCAAGAGTCTGCTGATCATTCCTCACTAGTTTTTTTGCTGTTTGAGGGTGTTGTTTTTTTTTTCCCAACACTCCTTCTTCTCTCTGTAGACAAAAGAATTCATGGAATCCAAAATCTTTTCATCCTTTCCCACCATAAAAGACAGAACTTTTCACAAAACCTTCTCGAATTATTATTCCTTTCTGGTTTGGACTAACCTGTAGATGTTGACTTCTTGCAAAATAAGAGTAGCCTTTCTGATTTAATGTTTCTCTACCTTGTTCCTCTTCTACCTCTCAGTGCCCCTGACTCTGCTGCTCAGTTCCCCACACAAAGACAAGGAATGTTCTGGTGGTCGTGATGTCCCAGGCTAAAACAGCAGCTTGACTTTGATCCATCTACAGCAGCCAACAAAAGCTTTTCAATTGACTGGGTCCAGGCTTCCACATCTTTCTCTAACAGCATTTTCTTCTCAGCCTTGTGCATTATCTTTCTTTCTGAAAAGACTTTTGTGCACGGGGATGAATCCTGCTGTCTCTGAGGTCAGTGGCAAGCATCCTATGGCCTCCAGCAGTGAAAGGGCTGAGTGGCTGTACAGCAAAGCACTCTAGAACATAACACAATGCAACTTTATTTTCTCTAACATCTACCCTGGCAAACTGTACCCTCACACAGCTCAACTTAAACACAGCTGCACGAGGAAAGGGAAACAGAGAAAACAATGAGGACACAGGGACAGAAAAGAGAAGTTTACAGTTGAGATTTTAAACTAAGACAGTCAAGCAAAGAAAATAAATAGGGCTGTGCTGCTGCATGGTGTCGAACAGATTTATGTGGTGTAGTGTACTCTATAAGTGCCCTGCAGTAGCAGATGCTGCTCGGCTCTAATGAAATCCATCTGCCTTGTCCCACAGAGATCCTCATCTCTTAAGACGTGGGATAGTTGGGTCCTAATAGCACAGAAAAGCTGTGCAGATGTAAGCCAGTACCTGCTGAACTCAGGTACTCAATCACACAGAGGGTAAGTAGTTGCTACAGGTATTGGCAGCTAGCAATCCTGTATCACAGGCTCAAAGCCTGTAGCTCAGAGCCTCAGTCCTCTACTGAAGCCAAAATAAGAGTAAGAACCCACATTCTGTTAGATCACACAAATTCAGAAAATGTTATACAAAGGGACACCATATTCCATACTTGTATGTTTCCCTGTGCTTCCCCATCACCTCAAAAACAAATGCAAGACCTTCTTGTGTGAACAAAATTATTTCAGCCGTTGTTTTGTGTTGACATCCTTGAGGCTGACGCTCACAAGCCAAGGGCCTATTTAGCTAAACTATGAGGTTACACCATCTACAAGCATCATCTGCCCACAGTAAGGTCAAGCCACATCTACTGAGAAAGAACAAAGGGCTACGAGTGGAAAGGAGAAGGAGATAATACAATAGAGATGGAAATTTTCATACTGCAACAACCAGCTTGTAGAGGACTCAGTGAAGGGTCCTTCTGCTCTGTTCTTTATCAAATCATTCTCAGAAAATAGGATTGCTTTTCCTACTGCCACAGTGGTTTTGTCAGGATGGACTGACAAATTGACAAAGATACAAACACTTCACTCAACTCACATTCTCCAAGTAAAACTCATGTTCTTCTGGGCCATGAAAAAGTAATGCAACACTGCTTTCTGGCCTGAGAAATAAATGCAATGTTACTAGCATGTTAGGAACAAAAATAGCACATTTGAAGAAGCTGTCTGAGACAGATTCCTTCCCAGTTGCACAGGTCTGGATAGTAATACAACAGTAGAGATTTGTTTGCCCAACTAGCTGGGCAAAGAAAGAGCCTGCTGCTCCCCAGGCTGCTAAATAGTGGCATCAAGGTCCTAAAGGCACGAGTAGTCCCTGCCAAGCCAAGTTACATTAAGAAGGTCCCACTTGTCATTGTGCTGCATGCTGTGAATCCTTAAGAGCCACACTGTTACCCAGAGGTCAGAATTTGAAATTTCCATGCAAGAGAGACAGACATCAACTTACTGTAGCACCACTGCTATGCATTATCAATACAAGTCTGTTGCATACTGAGTAACGTCTGTGATTCCACTTTTAAAGTCCAATAGGATGCATCAGGTCTGCTCATGACACCACCAAACAGCTAAGAACAAATGTAGATAAAGACACAGATCAAAATGCAACAATTTGGTAATTATATATATGAGCAGAATGCCTTAGGTTGTCTCATACCTAGGATCCTAAGGTTGAGAAAACACAAGAGATATAAAGAACATGTCAGGATATTGCATCTACCTACAGCATGTCACGGGCAGTATGAGAAATAAACTTTGTGGATCACTCAGTGTCAAGGGAAAATGAACTTAGGGGTTTGGTGGATGCCAGCAGGACCTGAATCACTCTTTACCTGACACAGCCATAGAAATGGCTTACTTCAGTACTGAAACATAGCCACATCTGAGGTGTGGAGGCTCCAGACACAAAGAAACCACACCAGGGCACATCTGAAGCTTAGAAAGAAGCAGAAATGCCATCGGATTTTTGGAAGGTTTATAGGAGGGCCAGGAGGTGCACACACCCCCCTCTTCCAAGTAATTCTCTTTTGATCTGGAACAAGGTGTCAGCAGCATCTGAGTGTACAAAAGAAATAAATTCTCCCCTTTACACTTTGTTTGGATGCTCCACCTGCTCAGTGAAACAGGGAAGAAGTAAAACTGCTGACTATCAGAGTTCTTAACATTGCAGGTACTAATAATAGCATTAGAGAATAAAATCATATCTTCTTAGATTTAGAAGATTTAGAAGTCAACTTCTGACTCATTCGCCTGACAAGCTGAGATCAGGCATGTCATGGTGTTGACCTTCTGAAGATCAGCCCAAGAGCCACAACTGCTCCAGGTAGTTTTAGCCTATCACCTCCTGGAGCAGTGTTAGCAAAGGTCATCCTACATAGCAGGTACCAGACTGTCTGCAGCACGTCAGGCATTGCCAGCGTGCAAGGACAGTAACCAGGTACAGGGAAAATTAGAAGAGATAAACACAAAGTGAGACACCTACACTGTTCAGGCTCTGAGACACACACAGCTTTTCTCAGCGCTGCTGTGCTGGGAAGCACAGGCTCACAGTTGATCTCACCGACTGACTGGGAAGGTTTTAATCCATGAGCAAGGAAGCTGATGGACCTCAGGGGATGCAGAGCAAAGAGACCAAGGGCTTCCACTACCTGAGCCAACAGACTAGAAGGGAATTAGAACCTTTCCAAGTGCTAGTGAAGGTGTCAGCTAGGTGAACACAAAGGTCCATATTACACAAGCATGGGTATGATTCAGACTTGAGGAGAACCTGCCAAGACCAGTCTCACTCCTCAAGGAGATTAATACTGGCAAAAAAAAGGTTATTCCCTTATCACGTATGGATGGGCCACAAGTTCTGCTAATTTCAAGGGGACCAAAGAGATTGGAAGCATCCAATCTCTATGTAAAGAACTCCCCTACTCACTGAGAAAACTTTTCTTTTCCATGGCTAAGTGTCTTGTCTCATTAAGCAGCAAAACCAGCCAATCACCATAGAGTCTAAAGGGAAAAATGATGATATTGCAACAGAAAAATCAGAGAGTGTGATTATTGAATGGAGTAATAAACAGCAGCTTAAACACAGCCTCAAAATAAAATGAATTGCATTGTTAAACTAAATGCAAGGTACAACATTCATCATCAAATCATCTCTTGCCTCAGGTTAGTAGAGAGCAGGATCTGGAAAACGGCAGCTTCCTCATTTAAAAAAAAAAAAAAAAAAAAAAAGAGAGAAAAAAGCCCTGGCTGCAGCATTTCAGAAATCCCTGTTTCAACCTGTTGTCAAATGCTGACTTTCAAACAGCAACTACTGTATAGGTCTCTATTTTCTGAGCTCCAAGAGACACAGTGGGTGACTAACAAAAATAAGGATTGGGATTTTAAAGGATGCTTAGTAATATCCTTAGATATAAAAATAGCTTTTTGCCCTAGAACAGTGCTAGTGAACAGCCCTAAGTGGGCACCAAAAGACCAACAGTCATGCACAAAGCAAAAGCAAGACTGTGTTCTCTTCCATCGCTAAACAAATAAAATACAATAGAAAAGCCGTAAGGCAAAGTAAAAAAAAATATCTCCTGAGCTTTCCAGTTAAATCAAGTGAGAGATGCAGGGGTGGGGGGCACTGAGCATTAAAATTCAGTTATCTGTGATGGGAAACATCTTTGCTGTTTACACTGATACCCGACTTGGTGCCCTGACTTTCCCTAACCAAACATGATTTTTATGACAAAGCAGTGTTCATGAAAACATCATCCTTTCCTGCCTTCCCCAGAGCCATTTCTAAGAGAAGTTTTACAGCCCCATAGTAATCAAAAGTCCATGTGTGAGTTCTGGCTTCCCCGTAATTATCTGCCCACAGGTAGCAGCAAAATCAGACTATATAAGAATACTTGCAGGGTGTTAATGTGTAATCCCTGAAGCCCTTTGACCTTCAGTCATTCGCTTGCTCTGATGAGACGATCATTGCTCCACGCCTCACTGAGGTGCTGCTTCATTATGCACTTTACATCTCTGCAACACGTATAAACAGGATTTTGATTCTGTTACTGGCATCTCAGTCTCAGAAGCATGACGAGGTTTGTGCTTTTTTCACAGGCATTTTTACAGGCACTTTTATTCCCTCTCAGGTACTACAAAGAAGTTGCAAGCTTTACGTATTCTCTAGATTTGAAGCAGTCACTGAATCTTACAAAGAACTACACTGTGTAATGTAGCCACGCTAGTCTAGTGTCCTGAGTGCCTCGGTTGAATTAATTTAAGTATCTGAAATCATCCTCTTCAGTTAAACTTAGTGTCTGCAAGCAATGTTATCAACATGGATCAAACATACCCTTGTAGAGAAGACCTGTTGTGATGATAAAGTCAGGTTTCTAAGGAAATTATTTTGTAAATCAAAGCTCCGATTCCAAATACTTGTCTGTATTTTCTATCCCTTATCCCATCAAGTTTCCTTGGTATGGAATGTAATACCCAGGTAATTTTTACACAACACTTCTGCATAAGAATTGGACAACACGTCCTGCCTACCCAAATTCCTTGTTTTCCTGTAGCTTGAAGGAGGAGGATGTTTATAATCAGAGAAATAAACATGGGCCCAATTCTGCCTTCTGTTCTATATCAATAATCTCAAATTATATTCCAGCTCCTGCTGATTTTAGGAAGATCTGCAGACAAGCATCAAAATGCAAGATTGTGACCAAAAAACCCTGGTGGTTTTTTTTAATCAGGTATAACATGAAACACGGGTCTCTCTTAGCCTTCATTGTATTACTTGGCATTGGGTCATACCCAGACTGTCCCCATGGTATAATCAGGAAGCAGAATTATAACTGTATCATATGATGGGATGGTCTCAAAAGCCCTCTATTAAAACGCTTATCATCATTGAAGCCAGCAGCGTTTCCAGTCACACAGACATGGATGATTTGCAGAGGACAGGGGAAGATCAGGACACCAGACAGGGAGAACATGGGTTTAGAGAAGGAGATCGAGAGAGCAGCAGCAGCTCTCTTTCTCCTTACCACTGACTAAATAAATAAATAAACAGAAATAGAAATAGTTGCGTGGAAGTGGGAAGAGCTCTCTGCAGTCATTACATAGCACTTACCACTCTGCTTAAACTTACTTCTTATTCTCTCTCCCTTCCTGCTCCCCAGCTATGTATGCACTCATCCACATATCTGCCTGCACAAGGACACTCCACAGCTTTGGATCTCTTCTGGTTTTAAAATGACAAGGACTGTCCCCATATGCCTTTGGCTTAGAGCTATTCTTCCTATCTTTTCAAATGTACCCAGAACACGCTTTCTCACACACAGATAAAGTGAGCATCCCTTACTGCCTGGCCATCACACCCACATCTTTAAGAAGATTTTGTTTCTTCTTAGGAGGTGTAAGGATTGAAGAGCAGTATGTTTACAAATACATGTATAGATATATTCACAGGTACGCCTGTATTGTTATTGCAAAGATTCAGTGTGGCTGTAAAGCACTTAAGGTAAATGTGCTAGTTGGGGACTACAGTAAGGTTTCTAGTCTTGGCTATTCATACACCTCTCTAGTTTACAGCTCTGCTGAATATGAGAGAGATTTATTAGTGGAGTGGGCAGAGACAGAAGTACGTTGTCGCATGATTATTATTTTTTTTAAGGGTTATTAATTACCATGTCAACCTTTGCTCTGCCGCTGCTGTCCACTTTTATTTTGGAAGCACAGCCTCTCAACACCCTGATCACACAGGGTTCCCGGAACACCCCATTTTCTACCAACCCCTTTAAATATTATTTATTATTCTTCATATATCTGGGTGGAGGAGAAGGAGAGGGACAGTATGGCAGAGATGGGAAACACGAGCCAGAAAACATGCTTGCCTTGAATTTTCATCACACTGCCGTTGGAAGGAGAGAGACAGAAAACTAGCAACAAACACTCGCACGCAAACACACGCCAGGCACACACCACATCCATCAGGAGTTTGTGAGCAGCCCCACAGCTCTTACCTGGGTTGTCTGGGATCCCTCTGCAGTGCACCTTCCTCAGCTCCCTCTCCCCTATTTTTCCCCACCGTGGGGATCAGTGGGTGCTGGTGCTGGTGCTGTGTGTGGGTGACGGTGCAAGTAGGGGACAGCAGGCAGCTGGCTGCAGCCTCGGCTGCCGGGCTCTGGCTCCTGCCAGGGCTGCTGCTGCTGCTGCTGCTGCTGCTCCTGATGATGCTGAGGAGGAGGAGAGCCGAGTGAGGAGGAGGAGGATGCTGGCGGTGATGCTGTTGCTATGGTTACCCAACTCACTGGCGGCGGCGGCACCGTTCAGTGCAACAGCTGCCCCAGCACCCAGATCTGCTCAGCACCCGTTAGGGCCAAACAATCCTGGATGCACAGGGACAGGCATTTCACCCTGGAGCCCTTCCAGAGGGACAGCGACAGTGGGGAAGGTGGAGGTCACTCCTCGGTGCGGCACCGGGGCTCCGGGAAAACAGATGAAGAGAGGCAACCAAAATGTTTGCATTCTGCACTTGTGGGCAGAGAGNGTTCATTATTGGGGTGCCTTGCATTTTTGTATGTGAACAAAGCAGCAAAGCTGAGGGGGGGAATAATTTTGAAAGTTCCTATTTGATGCAACTTTAAACTTGTCTTTTAAAATGAAGGTCAACTCTCTTTAAAAGAGGACGTAAGGGTAGGAATTTATGGTCTTTTTGTGTAAAGGCATTTTTTGTATAGACAAATCCCCTTGTAAATGAGCTCCTTGTGAGAGAGAACTGACTCTTACCATGAAACAGTGAGAAAAAAACCTTTCTGAAAGGAATCTCTTACACAGCCCAGGACACTAATATTTTCATGCCTAATTGCATGAAACAAACAAGCTGAAATTTGCCTTTCTCTAGGGATCTGAAAATAAGAAAGCAAAAAGACCTGAGGTGGTTGGACTGCCACATGATCAAAATCCTGAGTATTAACTGAGAGAGACATGAGAAATCAAGGCATTCAGTTGCCATTTATCTATCAAATACACATGTCATGAGGCTCTCATTTTGCACTAGAACATCACAAGACACAGCAAGGTCACAACAATCAAATGTCACTTCCATCCAAAAATGTCAGTACAAAGCTGGAAAACGCTCATAAGCCATGACAGTTCTTTCAAGAGCTGGTACTGTTTGCAGGACATTGTGAAACCCTGCCTAAAACCTACTGAAAAAGAAAAATCACTGGTGGAAACTTTCTAAAGGGATTTGCTTCTTACTGCCAGAGCTCTGCTTGCAGCCCTGACGCTGCAGGCAATAAGAACCCATGAGCCTGAGGCATCAAGAAGGTGCACTGGGTTGTGTTTTTTATTAAAGTACCAGAACCGGAGAAACAGTTGTAGAAGATGTGCTGGTGGCATCTCTTCTCAAAGTATTCTAGAAGACAGTGTCTCCACACCATGTTCATTTGAAGAGTCATAATGCGGTTCATATAAAGGCATTTTCTATATATCTTATGACCCTGTATCTTGTATCACCTAACTGAAGAGCAAAGGACACCAACTAGCATACAACATCAGACCTCCCTGGAACAGCTTCCCATTTCCCAGTCTCCATGTATCTTATAAAACTACTCATCATATAAATCATTACCCCTGCATCCAAATAATTCATTCCCTAAGTAACTAGCTGACAGCAAAACCCATGGATATTCTGAATAGATCACTGAAACCACAGACAGATCAGAGAGTGTACTGCAAAATATATCCACTTAGGTGCACATAATCAACTTGAAATATTGTATTTTCCAACTTTTTCTAAGTAGGGTTATTTTTCTGAGAGCTGCATCTCTGATTCCAAGAATACACTTAAGAATAGCAGAAGATAGTTGGCTCCTTTGACTTCAAGTGCTTCAGCTCAACATGGCTGAGGATCTGCCCACCATCATTCTGTTGTTGGCACTGGTCAGGAACACTGAGGAAAAAGGACACACAGAGCCCACTAAAACCAACGGCTCTTATACCTCATCTTCTAGACTCTGTAGAGTGCACATCTTAAACTGCAGCAAGGGAGTACAAAGTGGATCTAAAATTCTAACAAAATGCAAAATACAACCAACAAAAAATGACCTCAGTTATTCAAGGAGGGAATATCAGGGTAGGATCAATGATTTCCACCAATTCACTAGGGAAATAAGTCATGTACAATATGTAAAGCGTGTTGATTTCATAAATAGATATGATTCTATAAAGAAAGGACATCAAAGCCAGATTTGACAGAGCCTAGAGGAAAAGCTGCACAGTTATATTTTTAAGGGCAGAACCTATGTCATATCTTTCAGCCCTGCTTATGAATTACAGACCCCTTAGGATATCTCAGATGGTACAAGACACCTATGTTTATGCATCTTAGTCATGTCTAGATTATTTTCTTGTTTTAAATGCTGAAGAGAGGTAAATTAACTTTGCCTAACATAAACTGCTAAAGCAAATCAGTTCATTTTTCTCTTGCTCCTTTTCTCTTCCCTGTTGTTAGGTTGACTAACTTAGCTCTACTTGTCTACAGCACCCTGAGGTAAAGGCCTAACTCCTGTTTGGAAGAGCTATCCCACCAAATCAGACATCTGAGCTCTAACGCCTATCAACAAAGATTAAAACCAAAACCTACCTTCTGGAAATGCCTTCTTAGCTGCCACCTTAGCCCCACAGGATACTGAGGTTTCAGCAATGAAGATGCTTATGTGCCTGTTTACCTGCTTAATGTTCCCAGACTGTCTGAAATCTCAACAGCATTGGACATATATGGTGTCTCAGAGCCTGGCATAGGCATCAAATGTCACATTCTAGATTCTTTGTGTAAAGCCTTTGTGTTATTTAACAGTAACCTGGAGCAGATATTCCCATTAGGTAACAAGTTACCTAATACCAGATAGGACAGTGGAGCAGTCAATCCTGCAGGGCCACATTGGACTGGGAGTCACTTCTTTTCACTCTGCTACCCTACATCACTTGAGCTGGAGTATAAGAGTTAGTCTATCAAGTCTGCTAAGTACAGGATTTAAAAAAAAAAAAAGAAAAAAGCTTTTAAATTAATTGAAATAAGCTCAGAACTGAAAACTTTCCCAGGTACCTGAATGTCAGCACATAAAACCTTACACAATGAAACACAAGCATGCACACACGCATACAGAACAAGCAACTGCATCTGAGGCAAGCTGTCTCATGTGGCAGAGAAACACCTCAACACTAAGCTTCCACCTGGAGCACCTAGGAGTGGTCACACATAGATACACATCCTGGCTGCAGTTCTGACACAGCCTGCTGCACAAAAAATGTGATAGAGCACTGTGGCTGAGTAACATGTCAACAGCGTGGCTAGGGAGCAGAAGGCAGGGACAACTGTGTGCTTCAGCCTAGCAGCAGGATACTCAATAGCTCTGTAGTTAATGGACAAAGTTAAGCTTCTGATTAACTGAGAGTTGAATTTACCTCTTGGTTGTGATGCAGAGTTTCCACAGGCTGTTTCTTTCTACCCAGCCTTTATAATTTCAGGGAAAGGTAAGATCCAAAGGGAAAGTACCTGGCCTGCAAGAAGAGGCAATGCTTTCAGTCTTGGGGCTTTGATTTGTTCTGGATCCTCTATATCCTCTAGGAGCATCCAGATGCCAAGACCCATCTACAAAGCACTGAAGGATTTTGCTACAGCAGGGTTTGAAACACTCTGATGCAACAGGCAACACAATCCCATGATAATCCAATTTTATGCTATGCAACAAAGGAGCAGTTAAGCAAAGGAAGGAGAAAACCAGGCGAGGGGATCAGATGCATGCCTTTCCTGCAGCTATTTGGAAAAGAATGGTTAACCAAAATATATCTATTTTGACATAGCTGGTGGCAGTCAGAGCTTCATCATTCCTGCCCCATCACTGGAAGTGTTCAAATTCAGGTTGGATGGGGCTTTGAGAAACTTGATCTAGAGAGAGATGTTCCTGCCCAGGGCAGGACCACTGATCTGAAAGTTCCCTTCCAACTCAAACCATTTTATGAGTTTAATAAATACAACAGATTCTTGGGGAGCAGCACAGTGTAAAGGTGTTTTAAAAATCATGCAGCATTTTCACATAACATACAGGAGAATTAAAGGTAAAAAATACAGCACTAGAAAAAGAATAATCCCTTTCAGTATAAAGTGTAATTTATCATTTTATTAAGTACATATTTCTAACAAAAACCCCACATAATACATACAAGAATCATAAAGGTTTGGCTTACTTTAATAGTTGTATCCAAGAAATGCTTCAAGGGCATAAGCTTATACTTCTTACAAGTCCTTACACTTATCCCATCCTCAAGCCACAGAGTCCTCATTCAGCTGCTATCCATTTAATACTTCGCTTCGCTTTGCTGTTCAATTTGTAGCCCAGCACTTTGTTTGCTACAGCCAACCTGGCACGTAAACAGCCCTGCTTTAAGTAAGAAAAACCTACACTTACCCACCAGTGCTTCCCTCCTGGAAGGCACTTGGAAATCTCAGTATACAGTCTTCTCATTCAGGACTCTAGAAGATTGCAAACTAGATAGAAAAACACAGAGTAAATAAGCTATTCAATAAGCATTTCAAATGCTTAACATGATTCAAACATCTGATAGGACTTGAAAGAACTATTAGGAGTTCAGAAACTATTTCTGAAGTGTCTCTGTGTACTATAGAACAAAGTTCTAGAAAAATAACACATCTACTGACCGTGAACTATAGCAATAAGGGACAAACACATTGGATATCTTGAAAGAGTGATCAAGATTGGCTATCTACTTAAACACACCTTTCCAGGGTCCTCTACAAAATTAGAGACATATTTCTTATGTTACCAATGGCTGAAGCAGAGAATGAACCCAAGCACACAAGATTATCATACTCCATCCTCAGCTTTATGCCCACTGGCAGGGGCAGGCAGAAGGATTTTGTAAATAATCCAGCCCAGGCCTGAAAGCTTGTGGTAACAGCAGCATCAGGAGCTGCAGACCACCTCACAGAATCACAACCAACCACTGTTTTCTTAACACCCCTGTGGAAAAAGGGCTGTAATTGCCATTTATTTTGTGCATGGAAAACAAGGCATGGACTTTCTCAAAGGCACCCACACAAGCAGATGGGACATTCTGAAGGTCAATGCTGAACTCCCTGAACAGTGGAGCAGACTTCCCAGACAGGTTTTGGAGTCTTCATCATTGCAAATATTTAAAACTTACTGAAAATTGCCCTAGGCAACCTGCTCTAGCTGATCCTACTTTGAGCAGGGCTATGGAAAACGTGATCTGAAGAGGTACCTTCCTATGTCAACCAATCTGTGAAATCATGAACCAGCCCCATACCCTGCTGCTCCCAGGAGACAATCCACAAGTTCCTGATCTCTGTCCTGTAGTTCACCTACTTCTACTGTCTATTTTACACATGCCCACATTTTTCTGCCACACACATATTGCATACACATATAGACACACCTTACATACATCCAGCCCAGTCAACCTACAATATCCCAAACCCAAATCTCTTGGTCTCTTTCTAGATTGCTTGTTACTTCCTAGAGTTCCCTGTGGCAGTTTTGTGCTGTAAATAATAAGGGTTCCTTAGCTTGGGCACAGTGTAGGGAGCCCTCCTCTCACCCTGAGTGTCCCATCTCCTACCTTGTGTGCCACCTCAAACCTGATCTAACCCTTAGCATCCCTGAAAAGTGAGAAAAGTTGCAGACGTATTCTTGTTTGATGCAGACTGGAAAACATCCAGTGCAGTCAGCACCGGAGAAACTTAACTGTTTACATCTCGTTTCTGCTGAACAACAGAAAACTGTGTTTATTCAAAGGTCTATGGGCTGTCATAAGATAAAAGTTCTGAGGGACAGGTGCAACTGAAAGGCCGTTTCTTCCTCTCTTTTCTTTCTGGAGTATCTGCTCCCAAGTATGAGTGCAAATCTTCCCAAGAAAACAGTATGATCCATTTCTAATGTGGGCAAAACTGACTAATTCTCCTACATTCTTTTATGCAAACAGCTAAACTATTTTGGCTGCATTTTTCCAAAATTAATTCAGTGCAAGGCAGATGCCCCTGCATAAAGAGTTTCAGCCCAAGCAATTAAGATACAGCAAAATGATAAGCAATAAAAGCTGGAGTATTACTATAGGAAATGCTGGACAACCTTAACAACGCTCATTGATATCGCTCCTGCCTAAAATACATATTAATTCACTCAACAGCCAGATGGGCTTGTTTGCTTAAGACTGTTCCCTAGTGGGTTTAGGCTTCTTTTCCACATGCATCTTTTATAATGCAAAAGACCAGTTGGCAGGCAGTAGTGGCAGTACCTTCCTATTAAGTGGAGTTTGCATATAAAGATTTAAAATAATAATCAGAACCCAACACTTGTTAGCATTACTTTCCATAAGCTTCACCCTGCAGCCTTGCAAGCAGAGGAGAAACATCCTCCTCGTTGGTTTCTAGGTAAACCACAGTACATATAAGCTAAATGTGCTCGAGGAAATGTCCATGACAGGTAAGAAATGGAGAGGGTAGCAAACAGCTTACTCTTAAGATACGCTTGCATGCAGCACGCTATTCAGCCACTGGATGGCAATCTGTTGTACAAAACCCAAGTGAGTGTCAAACCAGCACTTTCAACAGTGGTGGAGGCCAATATTTGAGATCTGAACACCAAGTTTAAGTACATTTAAGTGCTGCCTTATAACTTCCAACAACTATATTGTTTTCTAGGTCAACAACACTCCAAAGCCTATTTAAACAGTGGTAAAATGGAAACCACTAGAGCCATTATTGTCTTCCCTGACTCAAGGTGGAAGTGCAATGGTATAAAGGAGTAACACCTGGAAAAGTTAAACTGTAAAAAGTTCTGACAAGTCAAGGCAAAGCAATTTAAGAAGTGACTATCCAGACTGATGAGTACCACCTTTCTACCACAGTTCTATAGACTGCATTGCAATAAAAACAGAACAGGATATTTCTCAGCATCCCATCTGCCCCTGTTAATGACAGAAGTTGCTAGTCAACACTTCTTATCTTATATTCAAGATGGCTTTCAGAAAATAGGTCATTTACAGCATCATAGAATGATCTGGGTTGGAAGGGACCATCCTTCAGTTTAAAAGCTGTACCCCTTGTCCTATCTCTACAGTCTCTGATAAACATTCCTTCCCAAGCTTTCCTGTAGGCCCCTTTTAGATACTGGAAGCCTGCTATAATGTCTCCCCGGAGCCGCCTCTTCTCCAGACTGAACAAGACCAACTCTTTGTCTTCATAAGGAGAGGTGCTCCAGCCCTCTGATCATCTTTGTGGCCCTCATCTGGTCTTGCTCCTACAGCCCCATGTCCTTCTTATGTTGGGGGCCCCAGAGCTGGATACGGTATTCCAGGTGGGGCCTCACAAGAGTAGACTAGAGGAGCAGAACCACCTTCCTTGAGGTGGTCATGCTGGTTTTGATGCAGTCCAGGATACGTTTGGCAAGGAGCAAAGTGTAACAACTTTTGAGGCATGTCTACATGGCAGACTGCTTTGGAAAGACATGCAGAACTATTGGAAGCAGGGTTAATATAGGAGTATGTTGCTTAAGTGGATCTACTACGAGTAGAGCTCCATAACCATTGAATCCCCTTCTCACTACCCTTCGTTCTTTCTCCTCTCTTGAGTTACTAGTAGGCACGAAGTTTCAAATCCTCTCTCAGCACTGTAATCCAAGTCAGCAAGTTTGTGTGTTTGGCCACACCTCAAATACTGTATTCAGTTTTGGGCCCCTCACTACAAGACATCGAGGCCCTGGAGTGTGTCCAGAGAAGGGCAACAATGCTGGTGAAGGGTCTGGGACACAAGTCTGATGAGGAGTGGCTGAGGGAGCTGGGACTGTTTAGCCTGGAGAAGAGGAGGCTCAAGGGAGACCTTCTTGCTCTCTACAACTACCTGAAAGGAGGTTTTGGTGATCTGGTGGTCAGCCTCTTCTTGCAGATAACTAGCAACAGGGCAAGAGGGAATAGCTGCAAGTTGTGCCAGAGGACATTCCAGTTAGAAATTATGAGAAATTTCTTCTCAGAAAGAGTGGTTAGGCATTGGAACAGGTTTCCCAGAGACGTGGTGGAGTCAGGGTGTTCCTCAGTGTGTTCAAGGAAAGGGAACATGGTTAAATAAGCAACATAGGTGGTAGGGGGACGGTTGCACTGGATGATCTTGGACGTCTTTCCAAACTTAATGATTCTGTGATTCTATATACCCTAGAGCTAAGTTCCTGTGTTCTGGCAAGTCAGCAGACCAGTAGAAGGACAGATCAAAGTAACCCACTGACAAGCATTAACAGCTGAAAGAGAGAACTTCCTTCTTTCATTCTGTAAATGGCTAAAATTTCATGAAGTATCACTTCAAAAAATAAAAATAACAGAGAATTTCTGATGTTGAACTAAATTCCATTTCTGGTCTTCCTGTCCCAGAATGAACTCAGACAAGTGTCCATCCTGTGATTACCCTGCCACAGCCACAGCAATAGAGCTACTGTGTAATTGCTCTGCATTATAGAATGTGAATGTACTACACAGACTAAGGGTCAATCAGATGTTGGGGACAAGATTCCAGGAACTTTCTCTAATAATTTTGGAGAGCAGCCGCTGGCTCATTCCTTTGATGCTTGATTTCATTTTCTTTATTATTTTCAGGGAAAGAATGAACAGGAAAAATCAAAGAAAATACTGGGAAGAGAAAAAAAAATACAGCTGTAGAAAAGGGAAGTTTAGTGTACCTGGAGTTCTTGAAATGCCTGGAAATTTTTGAACTTCCCTATATAATTTGAGGATTGGAGAAAGAAAATTCTTTGCCTTAAAGAGCAGAGTGTGGGAGTCTCAGTTTTACTAACATCTGAAATCCCACAGACCATGGCTACATAGTACTAAAGAACTAGTTCTCAACTGTCCTCTGAGTGGCTGGAAGAAACAAAGCCTACCTGTTTTGTAGAGCCTTTGCCAAAAACCAGGACTCTCTCTCTGTATGCATGGCCAAGCAGTGGCTGTAAAGCACACATGTTGTTACTTTTAGATAAGTTAAATATTAGCTGTTTGCCTAAAGGGGCTATGAAAGTCCTGTGATGTTCTTCAGTCTGTGGTAGTTCAGAAAGAAGGGGAAAGATATTATGTCACAGAAAGAAATGACAGAATCACAGGGGTTGG
>VZTU01004791.1:34660-59638 GCA_013400835.1 Zapornia atra | reverse complement strand
CCAAGGGGAGCACTGTGACTTCCAGCAGCATGGCTTTTGCGGCTAGCCGTTCCACGAGAACTCCTGCCCAAGGTTACACACTCGCCACGGAGCATGGCAGCAATACGACAGCTGAGGTGGACCCCAAGACATTCCTTTCTCTCTCCAGCACATCGCTGGCGACCACCTCGGCGATGACCACGGCAGTTGGAGAAGAGAGGACAGAGACTTTGCCTGTAACGTCTTCTCAGGAAGACAGCTCTCTCAGGGTGTCCTCTTGGCCTAGGCCCAAGACATCTGTGTCTATTTCAGTCGTGTCCTTTTCTCTCCCTTCTTCATCTCTGGCTACTCTCACAACAAAGTATTTTGGGAGAACTAGTGTTTTATTTTGCTGTGAGTATCTTTTTTTCCGTAGTGTTTTGAATAGTTTTCCTCTATCAATTCTTTTATCTTGTTTTTTACATTTTCCCTTTATTCAATGATCTGTTAACGTTTCTGCTTTATACATGTCTCAAGAAGTGCAGCTCCATTTGGTATTTTTTTTTTAGTGCCACATTGTTTTTTAATGCATAATTTTTTTCCCCTATATAGTATGCTTTGGATGTAGTTTGCACAGGTGTCGGACTTTTATTTTTGAATTTAATTTTTGTTTATCTTAGTTTTTAATTATTTTAATATATTTTTGCATGCATTTATTTTCTTGGGATTTTAAATTTTTTTTGTTATTTAAAAATGTTTCTATTTGGGAAATTAAATTAATATTCAGTAATTAATCTTTATAATTTTAATTTATATTATTTTAGCAAGTACTTTTAATAAGAACACTTTACATTTTTTTTATTCTGCACCAAATTTGTTTAAGTTTTGTTGTGATTACTTTTATAATAGCATAATTAATTAGTCCAGTTATAATACAAATCTTTGCAGTTGTTCCTACTCTTATTGGAAATGACAGTCATCTCATTGATTCAATGTGATATACACACATGCTTGGTAAATGTACGTTGGTCTTACACATCTGTAGTAAAACATATCAGAGACTTCAATTTTTCCTTTGGCAGGCAATTTTGCATTAATATTTTATTTTTTAAAGATACAGGGTCTTTAACTACATGTCTCTCACTAATTTCTTTTTTATTTTTTAGCTCCTATCACTTTCTTCATACAACTGGAGAAGGTGACCAGTAGAGTGATAGAGTTCAGCTGGAAACCTCAAGGTGGCACAAGAGACGGTCCTTACATTGTGCGCCTGTCGGGAGGCTCTACGGTGTTGGAGGAGAGACGCCTAAATGAAACAAGTACTACATTTGAAAATCTGCTTTCTGATAGTGAATACCAAATATCCGTGGATGTTTCAACTTGCTCTAAGAACGTCAGTAGCTCATTGACTGTTCGGACAGGTATTTACTCAGGATCCTTTTCTGTTTTGTGGTTTTTTCCATTAGCAGACTAACACATACATAGTCTGAAGATGTGAAACTGTTTTTCAATGAACACCTACCTGGACATGAATAGGCAAAGGGAGGACTGACTTTCAGACATTCAAAGCCAGCCTGCAATTTTTTTCGCGGGGCTAAGATCCAAAGCCTCCTTTTCCTCCTGACAAATAAAAATCTTCACCGAACTGGAACCACAGTGGTTCAACATGCCACAGTCTCCCAACTTTGCATATTCTTTACTTCCCAAGCCTTCTTGCATCTTCACATGCAAGCTGTGCCCTCTTTTGGTTTCCCAGTCACATAGCAAGCAGCAGGTATAAAGCCAGTCATATAATCATAGAATGGTTTGGGTTGGAAGGGATCTCAATCATCATCTAATTCCACCACCACTCCTCTCCTTGCCCCCCATGCACATGCCATCACAGGTGAACAGTCCCTCTCTCACTTCCTGTAGGGAACATTTCCTCTCCCACCCCTTAAAGTATTGGTAGGCTCTAATTAGGTCTCCCCAGAGCCTTCTCCTCTCCAGGCTGAACAAGGTCAACTCTCTCAGCTTGTCTTAATAGGAGAGGTTCTCCAGCCCTCTGATCATTTGTGTAGCCCTTCTCTTGACTCGCTCCAACAGGTCCATGTTGTTTCCTGTACTGGGAACCCCACAGCTGGACGCAGTACTCCTGGTGGGGTCTCATGAGAGCAGAGCAGAAGGACAGAATCACCTCCCTCAGCCTGCTGGTCATGCTGTTCTTGATGCAGCTTAGGACTCAGTTTGCCTTCTGTAGCCACTTAGCCCAGGAAAGCCTGTCCTGCATCTCCTACTGCTTGCTCACATTGCAAATCCCAGCTTCTTCATTAGAATCAGCAGCTGCAGTATGGCAAATGCTTACAGTGGTATACACCAGTGTATTTAAGCTCACAAGTGAAGTATCTACGACCTGAAGTCTTTCACTGTCCTCCCATGGGACAGCATCTGTGATTCTGGGACATGAAGCAACAGAGTCAATGCACTGCAGGTCAAGGGCAGGTCTCTTGCAGGAACTGGTGTTCATAGCTACATAACTCAAGGGTGTGGTGGTCCTTCCCCTTTTCATCATGTAACAGCTTGTCCTCTTTCTTCAGAGACACATCAAGTGACCATACACTGGTCAGTGCATGGTACAGAGTATTTATGAAATATATTGTGCCCAATTGTGGTGTAGGGAGTTAACTTGTCTGCATTAATTTCTGGTCTGCTCTTAGTCTTTGAGGTATGTAGCTGAGGAACCGCTTTTAAACAATGCCTATGTATTGGCTGGTTGTTCTGTGTTTAATATCTCTACAGCTGCTGAAGTCTTAAATGGAACCACTAGGATTACCAATAAACCTTTCATACCTGAATATCAGAACAAATCAAGTACAGCATTCAAGGACTTTGAAACGAAATTCATTGAGGAGGTATTCTGCTTAAGGATTCTAAACCAAAGTTTCTTTTCTGTTGAGCAATTTGTAATGTAAATAATTGTGAGGATCCGGGTACGAACACTCTTAAATGTGGATAGAAAAGACTGTGTGATGGTTAAAAACAGAACAGTACTTATTAAGGCCTTACTTCTCATTTATATTGTAGTCCTCTGAACCCATGGTTTAAATGAGATTCTGCCTGAGTTATACATATTCCCCTACTATGAGAGATGATTCCAAATGAATTATGGTCAGCATGTTGCTCTAACACCTCTTTATGTTAAAGGAGAAAAATAGATAATAACATAAGCCTTTTGCCTTGCAGATAAAAAAGCACCTGCCACAGAACATCCTAGAATTAATAAAGGAGAAAAAAATGCGCATTGTAATTAGCAGCATCGAGAACGGCAGCGTGATTGTCTTCTTCAACATTGTCTTGAATGTAGGAGAAAATATAACAACCCCAGAGATTTCAGATGCGTTCATAGAGGCCCTTAACATGAGTACAGTATTGAAAGCTGATCTTAAAAAGACTGTTATAGAAGGTATGAATTCATTCATCACTGTGATTCAAGCAATAGTGTATATTTCACTGATGGTAACATCCAGTGAAATGGGATTAGGAGGGGAAAGGCAGTTGTAAAAAGCATTCTGTTTATTTCTTTTTCCAGTAAAACCTTGTTCTTTTTCTGTTTTGTTTAACTACACTGTAGCAAGGAATAGTTGTCAGCCAGGATTAAATGACTGTTCCCAAAATGCTACCTGCACTCCTGAAGGAGCCAGTTATTCCTGTCAATGCAACCAAGGATTCACCGATAACAGTCCACGAGTTCCAGGGAGAGTTTGCCAGCAAAAGCAGACCCTACCTTCACGTAACTGCTTTCTATATATGTTTGGGTTTGGGTTTTTTTTTTAATAAGGCTTTAAAAAATAGATTATAAAATCTTTTCCTTCACCTGACACTCCCTCAGGTAATAGTTCATTATGATTACTGGCCCTGGCCTTTGGTGGATTGGATTTTATATGAGAATGGGTACTATAATTAACTGGTTAGGCAAACAATGGAAGCATAGTTTCTGGGCTTGTTTTCTGGACATTGTTTATGAAAAATAAGTGGTATAAACTTGGTGAAACTCTAGAAGAAATTCTACTTTCTGCCTCAAATTACTGTTTTACAGAACACATGACTACAGTCCTTCCAAAAAGTGCTACAGCTAGATTCACAGGTTCCACATCTAATTCCATTTTTACTACGTTTGCATCAGCAATCTGCAGTAAGTGAATATTTTATATTGCATACTAGAATAAAAATAATTCAATGTGAGTTATGAAAATCAGATAAAATATTTTTATTGATCAGTCATATCAGCTGTGATGTAAAAATCTCTGGATATCATTTCAGAAAGGGTAGTGTGAGAGAAGCCATATTTATAACAGTACATAATTATACAAATATTAATCGTGGCAGTTTCTATACCTCAGTAAAGTCCTCCTGGACCCACTAAGGTTCCATTGGGTGCCTGCCTCCAGTGATAAACCACTGTGATGGGTAATTTCTCTTAATGTTATTATGAAGCACATTTGTAAAATGCCCACCTACTGCTCTGAACGTAGGGTTTTCTGCTGGCATTTCAGTAATCCATTCTCCTGTTGAGGAGTGAAATAGCAGTCCACCTCAGAACACTCATAACAGCAGCTGCCTTGCCTGCAGTGAGGACTAGAAGCAAGTAGAATGTGTTTGGGAGCTGTCAAATAAAGTACATTAAAATATTATTTAAATCTATAGAGCAAACAGTTTCTTTCTGCTTTTATGGAGAACGAGGTAAAAGGCTGAGATCAGCCCTAAGAAAACTCACAAAAATTAAATAGGTTTAGCTTGTAATTTTTTGCTCCAGTATAAAACACGTAGAAGTAAAACAAAGTGCCTTCAACTGTATAAAACTTTCTCATGTTCCAGTGCCAGTGTCCATCAAAGTTCAGAATGTGAGTGGGGAAGCAATACAGTTCAGCTGGACTGGTGGCTGGAGAGGCAGCCTCTACACCCTCTTCCTCATGGATGGAAACCAGGAGATAAACAAAACGACTACGAAAGAGACAAAAGCTACATTTCAACACTTGCTTCCTGGTCATTTATACAGAATATCTGTGAGAGTATCATCTTGTCCTGAGAACAGCTGGACTTCAGTTAGTGTCCGAACAGGTATTACCCAATCATCCTGTCATTTCTTTTTAATTAAGGTGCTTTCAGAATATCTTTTTACAATGTGATTTGTATTTCGTTTCATAGACTATCATTCCTGTAATTTGTCTTTATCTATCTGACTCATCCCCTTACTTGGATAGTAGTTAAAAGGGAATTTTGCTTATTCTGAAAAATTTCTGACCATGTTGTATTGTTGAACCATATAATTCTTTACAAAAGTAAAAATATTTTGGCTGTAAATTTAACAGAAAATATTCTGGTAATGTGAAATTTAGGTTGTACAGCCTTTTATAAATGCAAGCAGTCCTTGATTGTCATTGTTGTCTTTTTAATTTTGTCCTAGGATATAGCCATTAAGACAGACTGCTTAATTGTGTCACTGTACTAAAGCATAAAAAGTAGAACGCGTGCTATATTTTTTCTCAACATTTCAGACAGACCTGGAAAGTATCTTTTGGGAAGTATATACTCCCAGATGTTTACATACTTTCCCTCAGCCAAATGCTTTTGACTGAACTTTTCCTATTATGTACAGGGCGTGCCAGGTGACATTGTCTTCCTTATGAGCCATTTAGGGACTGAACATATAACCTAGATCCAACATTTTAGCATTGAGGGCACTCAACAGAACCTTCTTACTTGAAATGTTTGTGCGCTGATAACCATCAGGTCATGGGTACCTCTGCAAAACATGTAGTAGGCAGGCAGGAATTTGCTTTTCTAGAAAAATATTTCTCTGCCACCTCTGCTAACCAAAATATGTGTAGTGCCCTTACAGCAGTGCTGAGCCTGAGATCCATCCCTGCCTCTCAACAATGTTTGCAACATGTGGTCTGTTAAGTACAGCTATGTAGTTACATGGTAAAGAAACTATAGAGGGTTATTATCAACTCATCTATGAGCCATATTGAGAGGCCTTCAGCATTTTTCCTCTACAATTTCAAATGAACTGCAGTTCCAGAATTGCAGTGCTCTGATGTTCTGATAAGTTCTATCAATTTACCAGCCTAAAAGTATCCACAGCAAGGGCAAGTCCATATCCCTTTGCTTTTGTGCCCTCTAGCTTAAACACTCCCCTTTCTTCCTTTTCTCATACTTTGCTTTCTCTCCCTGATCTAATTACAAACTTCTCTACTGACAGTGCTCTGACCCTCTGCCACACTAGTCAAGCCATTCTTTCCTACTTTTCTTTCCTGAGAAGAATAATTCTCTGCCTTGGGAAACCCCATCACTCCTCTCTTTATGTCTGTTGAAACCAAAGTCACTCTTCTTGAATGTGGGTAGCTGGGATTACACACAGCCATCCAGTTAAGGTTGTACCACTGAGTTTACTGTATCATTAGTATTCTTATCACTACTGGAAATGTATTGAGCAATTATAATAGGTGCTTTTTTTTAGCCCTGCATCACAACTGTGATCAACTCAGGCACTGAGTCCTTTTTCATGCTTGTGCTGCCAGGTTAGGGAAGACATTTTTTAGTATTAATCCCCAAATGCACAACTTCCAGGAAATGTCATTCCAGTGTTCCTGTTCCAGCCTTAGTTTCATTCAAAGATACCTTACTACTCCTCTGTGTCAATGACACCTAATTTTATGAGCAAACTCCTGCATTTTCTAGTAAGATCTATAATGGAAAATGTTGAACAAATTCTACACCTAGACAGATTCCCAAGGAACACCACACATAATACCCTGTTAAAGCAAGGTGTCTTCTTTTAAAAGTACCCACTACCATCCCCTAATAGCAAATTCCTTTAGAAAAATCTTTTTCCACTATAAATTTACCACTTGGCACTGTATAATATTGCTTTTCTATCATTGGAAAAGACCTGAAAGTCAGATTGCCAAAGGAAGCTACTAGGCTATTTTGGCATGATTCACTTTTGATAAAACTGTATTGCACTTTATCATACTTTCTCACTGGCTGCAACATTTTCATTATTATTTTTGTTTTATATCCTTTGAGAGACATAACTTGACTTTTGGCAATTGTTACTTTCTTCCAGCATATCTCAACCTCTAAAGCATAGCACTTTTTGTTGCAACTCTTTTTTTTTTTTTTTAAGCTAGTCTCTAGTGGATTGTCTGAGTATTCTCAAAACCCTTCTAGGACAATTGTTCTGGCATTTCAATATTGGATTCCCTCTTATGGACTTACTCTCTATCTTAGGCTTTCAGGACCACAGAGCCAAGGTTTTCTCATTGTAATTGCCATTCAGATCTTTCAGTACCTCAGTAAAAAAGAAATGTTGTTTCCTTTTGTAATCTGCAGCCATCAATCCTACCAGAGAAGTGTTTGCGAGCTAATTAAAAAGAGCAATAAAGACCAAGTCATCTGGATTTTATTCAGACATAAAGATTATGTTCAATTCTGTGAGGAGAGCTAGAGCTACACCCAATGAGCTGGCTCTATAAAAACAGCAGTACCACCCTTTGCTACTGTTTTGACCATTACAAATAATTCCTACTAGGCAATCCAGACAAGCCTACTGAGGTTTTGAGAATCCACAATGCGTATTGTTTTTCAAATGAGATTTCATGTGACTCGTACTTCTGAAAACTCTAGCCTACCTAAGTTTTACAAGCACGTAACAGCACAATCTATATCCCTAAGTCTCACAAGAAATTAGAGTTCTCAACATTATTTCAGTAAAGTTCTCAAATAACCACCTACCTGCCCACCACTTGCCACTCTTTTGACATGCTCCATTTTAAAACCTGCAGTTCTAAGTTCTCCCTGTGCAAAAGGAACTACTGTTTAGATGATTCCTTGGCCATGATTAAATGCTTTCACCTACTCTATAACTTCCTTGCTAGCAACAATCAAGGATTCACAGACATGATTATCTTAATTTTTTTTTTATGATTTACTTTACAGATCCTGTTTCCTGTTTTGACAGAAATGAATTTTGCTTACCCCAAAATACTGGCTGTCCTGACTTAAAATATATTGTATGCTCAAGTAAGTTTATAGAATTTTAAATTTTATTTATTTGCAACTATGGGGCATTATTTCACAATATAGTATCTTTCATTAATATTTTGCAATCTGCTTTATTATGTTAACTTGCACAGCATCTGAAGTTCACATGTCTTTGGTGAGGAAGCTGCCTTCATCAAACTTCAGTGTCAGCTTCCAGTTCTATTTTTAGTCTGGACTTTTCTATGTAAAGCATACTTCTTCTGGCTTAGGCCCTACTCCGGAGGATTTAAACATGCTCTGTGCTTTGCAAAATATATTAGAGTGGTCCTGCTTCTGCTGAAATCAATGGGGAGTGGCTTTTGAATTAGGGAGTAGGATGCACCCTGAGTAATATAGGAAGGACTTACAAGTGGTGAGGATTGTGATGGCTGACAGATTTGAAGAGGAACGGATTCAACTCTGAAGGTTCAGAAGCCAGTGCATTAGCCACAGGATACACGTTATTATTATTGAATTAGTTTTTGGTTTTATCAATTAGTATTATAAATAATATAATACTCATAAGTACTAGTATAATATAATACTCATTATACCCATAATGCAGTGGATGGAATGCCTGTTTGGGAGTTGAGATGAGAGCAGTGCTGAAAACACCGCTGATGGTTTAGTTGCTGCCAGGCAGTCAGGGACTTTTCAGTTGTTCATGTTGCCTGGATAATGAGAAGGCTGGGGGCACCCAGAAAGCTGTGAGGGGACACAGCTAGAACAGGTGACCCAAACTGGCCAAAGAAGGTATTCCATGCCTATTACTTCGTGCTCAGCATAAAGGGGAGCTGGTGGGGGGAGGAGCACTCAGCTCCAGGATGCCCAGTTTGGGGACAGCATGATTTCGGGACGGCTCTGAGGTGTACGGCCTGAGTTTGTGTGGTTCAGTGAGAAACTGCATTTCTGTGTCACCAGTTTTGTATATTTTGCTATAAAGTTCCCTTGTTGTTGTATCTCTTTCTTTCTGCTATCCCAGTAAACTATCCCTATCCCAACCCATAAGGTTTTGGTTCCTTGGGTTTCCTTTTCCCTCCCTTTCCCACCCCCTCAATTCCCCCTCCCCTTATAGCCTCTTAGGAAGGGTGACTGCGTGATGCTTGTCTCTCGGCTGGGGCAAAACCACGACAATGAGAGAATAAAGTCCAAAGAGCAATTGTGGAGCAACATCCTGGGATTCACCTAACTGTTTCACTTTCTCCCCCCAGATTACCAAGCATTTGCCTGCAGTGTTTTGTTAAAAAGCCAGAAATTTAATCATACACTTTATAATTCTGATAGTGAAGGCTACAAGACATTGTCTGAAAGTATCAGAACAGAAGTAAGTTGCTGCAATTTTCTTTGTCATCATGAATAAACTAAGAAAAGTTTTGTGATTAGCAACATCACCTAGATGATTGTCACCTAGATTCATTGCTAAATATTGTTACAGGAGAAAAAGGTAATCCCTAATTGATAAAACAGTATAGGAAGCACAAGGACTGTCTTGACTGAAGGGCAGAAAGCATGTTGTCCAATGAGCTGGGTTATATTCCCTAACTTGTCCTCAAATGTAAGGTATCTAGTGAAAGATACTTTAAAATTATCTTTTTATAAGCAGAAGGAACATCTCATAATGTTTATTTTCTCTCACCTTACTAAACAAATGCCTGTGGAGATGGAAAAAGAATAGTACTCAGAGATAACATTTTGACACATACTTGGAAATGTGGGACCTTTCCAAGTGTGTACTGTTAGTCCAGATTATTGCCAATTTGCTTCACAGTAGGAGCTGTAGAACTGGAGAAAGTATCAAGATGTCCATATTAGAGAGGAACTGAGGAGAGAAAGTGGGAGCTTAGCAAAGTGGGTAAGCGTAGCAAAGCTGACAGGCAGAAGCAGCCTTCTGCCACTCAGATGTCTTTAGCAGGATGTTAAAGAAAAGGATTGATAATTCACACATCTCAGAAATCTTGATAGGTAAAAAGCATGTTGGAAAGGTAAAACTACTGTAAGATAGGAGCAGACTGTTTTTAAATAACTAATATAGAAAATTATTTTTAGTGTGATTATCATACCTTTTGGCTAAGAATCTCCACAGATTTCATAAGCAGTAATTAATTTGTTCTCACAACGCCAACTCAGAGGTAACCTTGTCTTATGACTGCTGGCACCTCCAGTTCACAGATAGAAAATTTACTTCAGTGAATTTAAAAGGCTTCCTCCAACCTGGCTGCGTGCAAGAGGAATCCCTTTACTGTCTTTTAATAAGCTTTCACTCATGCAACCTACCAACATGACTGTTACCACTCTTTTCTTTTAAAAAACGACAAAAACAAAGAGAGGCTGTACTAAAAGGACTGACAATGCAGTCAATTTATGTGTTGGATTTTCTTTTTTTTTAAATTTGAATACTGAACTATTTCTTTTAAATTCCACCTTACTACCACACTGTAGTTGTAGTTTTGAAATTTTACACTTTCACCTGCACGGGTCAGGTTTTCTATCTAGACTAGTCATTGTGGTGAGGCAAAGTATTTTTGGATTCTTTGGGCAAAGAACTTAATGTAGACATGTAGTTTGGGGTGAAGGGTTATCCCACAGAGAAAGGCGGAGTTAGACAACTGAGCAGTGATTCAGAAAAAGGTTTGTTATCATCTATGAAAAATAGTAATGCTTCAGACTTTTCAGGCAAAATATCAAACTCATCCACATTGAGAAGATATCTTTTTCTTAGTGGGTTGAATCAAGCACCTAATTTTCTGTAAAAATTAGTCCTGACAGAAATGTTTTGACCAGTCTTACATAGAAAGAAGGGCTGCTTGCTCTTGCCCTATATCCACATGAAAGTGCTGGGCAAGACTGCACTTTCAAAGACATCGGTCTAAAGCTGAAATCATTCCAATTGGTATAATAGGATTGCACTTAGTTTGTGCCAAAACAATTGACCTTTGTCCCTCTGCACAGTTATTCTGTAACATCATGATTTTGGTAATGTGGTGACAGAAACATTGAATCTGTTCTAAACCTCTAACTTCAAGTTCTGCACTGGCAGGATGTGTGTGGCCATGCTTGAAGTTTAGCTCTATGTCTTAAAAAAGCTAGGGGACACTGAAGATAACTTCAGAAATGTTAGGTATGCTTTGTGGATTCCAAATCCTGTACAGTCAGTGTCCCATGTGGGTTTGTAGCCTGGGAGAACTAGTTTCAATGCATTATTCACTGATACCTAGCTAAAGAAATTAGTGTTCAGGAAGTCAAACTTTGATTTCATATTTTCAATTGCAGATAATGCTTTGTTCTGGAATCCTCCTTCAGAAAGTTTTTCATGGTATAGACAAAAATTACTGTAATTATTCATTTGTTATTCCGAAGAGATTAATCTGAAAGAATAGGTGCAGAAAATTAATATCCTGATGTATGATGTGTGCATTCCTGATCTGCCTCAGTTGGCCGACACATGAAACAAATGTCAATTCTGATTTGCACAGGTTGTTAGAGAAATGCGTGTTATCCTGCAAGACAACCACTTCGACATCGTTATTGTTGGATTCAGACCTGGGAGCGTGATTGCTGATTTTATTTCTCTCCTGCAAAAACAAGAGCCCATCGATGCGAACGTTATGCAGGCACACTTAAGTCGAATATTACAGAGCAAGTTTGGCAACCAAACTGAAGTAACTGTACAATGTAAGTGGTGTTGAAATAGCGTCTCTGTGCTAGTGTGGGGATTAAAGGGTCAGATCTCCTACTCTTCATGAAAGCTATAGAATCATAGAGTCATAAAATATCCTGAGTTGGAAGGGACCCATAAGGATCATCAAATCCAACTCCTGGCTCCAACACAGGGCCAAACAAGTCAGAGCATGTGACTGAGGGCATCTTCCAGGCGCTTCTTGAACTCAGTCAAGCTCGATGCTACAACCACTCCCCTGGGGAGCCTGTTCCAGTGCCCGACCACCCTCTCAGTGAACAACCTCTTCCTAATATCCAGCCTAAACCTCCCCTGTCTCAGCTTCATACTGTTCCCTTGGGTTCTATCACTGGTCACCAAAGGGAGATCAGCACCTGCCCCTTCACTCCCCCTCATCAGGAAGCCACAGACTGCGATGAAGTCTCCCCTCAGCCTCCTCTTGTCCATGCTGAACAAACCAAGGGTCTTCAGCCTCTCCTCATAAGACTTCCCCTCCGGACCCTTCACCATCCTTGTTGTCCTCCTCTGGACACTCTCCAATGTTTTTATGTCCCTCTTGTACTGTGGCACCCAAAACTGCACTCAGTACTCGAGGTGAGGCTGCACCAGCACAGTGTAGAGCAGGACAATCCCCTCCCTGGNACCCCCAAATCCCTCTCAGCATGGCTGGCCTCCAGCATCTGATCCCCCAGTCTGTATGTGCAGCCAGGGTTGCCCCTTCCCAGGCGTAGAATCTGAAACTTGCCCTTGTTAAACTTCATGCTCTTGGTGATTGCCCAGCTCTCTCATTTGTTCAGGTCTCTCTGCAAGGCTTCTGCACCCTCAGTTGAGTCAACAGCTCCTCCCAATTTGGTGTTATTTGCAAATTTACTTAAGACACCCTCTTGTCTTGTGTCCAGGCTTTTTATGAAAATGTTAAAAAGAACTGGACCTACAATGGAATCCAGGGGAACCCCAACTATTGACTGGCCACCATTCATTATCACCCTCTGGGCCCAACCCCTCAGCCAATTGCCCACCCAAGCTGATAAATTGACTTATTTCTTTTAAGAGATTAATGTGTTTCTGAAGAACTATTTAAATATTCACAGAGCCCATAGTTAGATATCATGTAGATTATGGATATATTTTAAAAAGCTACTGCACTCAATGGATGCCACTGGACCAGACTCAAAGGATGGATTCCTTCACATAGAAGGAGGGCTGGGTGGGCTTCTTGTCCCGGTGTGTATCCCCTTTGTACCCTTCATGCTGATCCTAAAAGACTGGCTTTTAGTGGAGAAGGGGATGAGGAGACTCCTGCTGTAGTGGCGTCTACAGTATTTCTCTCTGGATAGAGATGTGATGTAGGGGTTCACTTCTTCTGTTCAACAATCCTCAAGAACCTTTGCCCCCTGCTTCCCAGAGGCAGTGTGGACTTGGCAACAGAGTACTGCAGAGATGCAGAGGCCAAGAAGGAAAGTAGAAATTGAGCAGAATGGTATTGATCCAAAATACAGTAACTGTCATGCTGATAGTTATGGTAATAGTTATGGTAGTAATTATGCCCTTGTTACCTTGAGGTGCTGTGAGCTGGAGGCTTTCCATGCAACATAGGTGCTCTTTCCACCCCAGTTAATACTGTCTCTTTGTAAAACGTTGGCTAGCACTATAATTTAGTCCACGTGCCTTTCCACTATCACTACAGGCAGCTTTACCACAGAGATGAAGTATGCTTACATGTGCTACAGTCCTTTCATTGCCTTTATCTGGCAATTGGGAAGTTTTCTGGTTTTGGCCTATCAGTTTAGAGACTTTGGTTTCAGTGGGCTATCTTGTGGAGCAAGACATGGGTAGGTGTGAGTAAGGCTGGCAGACCCGGTCACAATTAATTTTACAGGTTCCTTGTGCATGTATAAGGAGAATTGTAAGGGTTATATTATGTACAGCTACATTTCACACCCCTTTTTCACATTTTGGAGTGACTCTTCGTTGAGGTAGGGACCGGAGTTCTCTCCTCCCAGAGACTTTCAGATGCTTTCCACCAACTTTTTACTGTTTCTAGCTAACGTTTCTAAAATGTATTTTAAATTTCCAGCTCTGTCTCCTCAGTCATCAGATGGAAAAAGTTCCTCCTGGAAAGTGGCAGTGATTGTCCTTGGAGTTTTACTTGGAGTTGCATTAGCAATACTTCTTCTGGTAATGTCGGCTTATATCTATGTGAAGAAAAGATCGGGTAAATATTTGGTTGAACCTATAGGACTCATGGGAAATTTTGTCTACAAGCACTTATAAGACATCAGCTTCACTTAAATATTTTGGGTAAGGGGAAAAAAGAGCACATTTGTATTAAAAGTCTATGTTAATTGTTTACGTTAATGTAAGATAACTCTACCCTCTCCTTCCCAGTGTCCATCACCAAATTCCTGAACTCCTAACAACCTCTAATGAATCATCCTTTTAACATTGCTCTCATGTATGGAGTGAGGAATGTTCCCCATTGTACATGTGGTAGAGTGAGGCACAGAGAAACTTTGGCTCAGACCACCCACTGTAGGTCCTGCAATGATTCCTAGCCAATGACTGTAGAGAGAGGCAGGGTCTGAGCTGCTCAGTACTCTTATATTTAGATGACACAGCAAATGGAGTGATTGACGTATTCCAGAAATCTATCTCTGTTCACTTGAGATCACTTTTGTGATTTACTGTAGTCTTTTAGGCCAGGCTTTTTCCTCTTTTTTCTTTTTTTTGAACTTAGTACCTATGGCAGGTCACCATCTCTTCTTGCCTGTCAGAAACAGTCAATTGAACAATGATGTGTCAATGGCCCCATTATGCCATACTCTTAATAATCCCAGAGTAGACTCTGCTGAAACCAAACTGAAGGATCGGGTGGCATTGGACCAGGTCTTGTGCCTCAGAGCACTGAAAAGGAATGATCTGTTGTCACCACACTTAGCTGTGGTCCTGGTGATATTGCTGTCTCTTTCTCCCACAGTGTATTTTTCTCTGCTTGAAACACGTTGCACAAATGATAAAGGGCAGTATATTGCTGTATATATTTTCAGTAGGATTTATATATTTAATCTCAAGCCAGTTCTCTTAGTGTCTGTGTATTTTGTGTGTATGCCAAAGCTCTGCATTCATGTTGAAGCACTGAATATCCTGTGACGTGGAGGCCTTGGCATATGCCCCAGAACAGTTCAGGCCCTTCATCTTTGTGGATTACGTTAGGGTTAGTTGGTGTCAGTTGGAGTAAGGAGGTGTCCAGAGCTGTAGCACATGGTGTGGTATCAGTAAAAGAACCTCAGCAGAGCAGCAGTGCACAAGCAGCTCTGCTGTCTTCTGGGTGCAGCCAGTGGTAGTTTTTTTACACCTCCTTTCCTGTGCGAGAATATGGCTCCTGAAGGAACCTTGCTAAGGACCCTGGCTAAGCAGAAGGGTGAAGCTGTCTCATGCACTGGGCTTGCCACAGGAAAGCTGATTTAGTTCAGGCTGTATCATCACGCTGATGAGGGACGTCACACCCAGCCATGCTCCTCTGTCCCCAGCTTAGCAGTAGTGTAACTGTGTGAGGCCAATGGGCTGTGCTAATTGAGAAGGGAAGGCTGTGTGAGTGCCTAGGGCATCTTTTCAGACAAAGTTGTGCTGGTGGTTTATGTTCCTGTCTACAATATTTACAAGTTTTTCGCAGGGACCTATGAAAGATGTGTCTTGCATGGCTTGCTCTCCCTTTCCTTCCATCTAGTATCAGCTAGACTGTCCTGCTCAGGCCCACCTCACTGATGCAAAGTCAGTGTGAGTAGTATCTGTCATACTTTGTGTGGGTTTTAAACATAGTTCGCTCTGGTGCTGTGTTCACTTAGCAGTCACTTGACAACATATTCTGTCAGTAAATACAAGTTCTTCAGTGAGCCAAGAACACAAATGAGCATGCTCGCTTATGTTAATGTTTTATTTCTTTTTTTTTTTTTGGGGGGGGTCTATTTTGAATAGGAAACTCTCATTGTTAATAAACTTTTGTGATGTTCTTGCAAATAATGTTGAAATAAAGACCATGTACAGCAGGCTTGTACTATGGAATCCTGGGACTTGTTCATGCAAAATATATTTAAACTCTCCGAAGAAAAGTTATATTTTAAATGATTTTCTCAAAAATTCTTTACAAATAAAATCTCTATTTTTACAATTTTGCATTCCGAAGTCATCTGCTGTTCTTATTTTGTCATGTAATTTGGAACATCCTTAAGCTGCAGGAGGTGAGGGTGGCCAGTGCTATCAACAACAGAGCTAATCTTGATCCAGTATACAATCACACAGAAGCACAATCTCTTTGAGCTAGATTAACAGGAAAATCTAGATCTAACGGATCTAGCCTTATTTTTACCCCCTACTCCAACAAAAATTCCCCTCCCACCACACTGTGGTGTCTAGACTTTGAGAATTCTGAAACTGAGAGCAGGCATACCTGGAGCTCCCCTTTCTACAGGGTATCATTTCCTCGCTTCCCAGCAGGATTCAGACAGGCTCGTGCATATTCCCTACTCAGAGAGGTGCAGGCCCAGCACATGGGACAAAGAAAGAAATGACTGAAGGTAAGATACTTGAAGGTATATAGGTAGCTGGTTCCCATTGGTATCAGTGGGATTTAAGCAGCCCCTACATCTTTGTGGGCCAGGGTCTGTATGACTGAGGAAATGTTTCAAGCTCATATTTTTTTCTTCCCCCCCTGGAACTGAAAACTAGAACTGCTCTAGCCTCAAGAGATAGGGATGAGCTGGTGTCTGAACAGCACAGCTACACAAGTCTGGTTTTCTAGGGGCTGATGTCCTGCATGTTCTACACCCCATCACTGCAGTAACGCACTTCCCTCTTGCTGTGACCTTCCCTGCTCCCAGCCCATGGTCATTCCACAGTGCCAGCTTTGCTCACGCAGTGCTGTCTCCAGTTTTGCCTCCTCTCTTTCATCCTCTAAACCAGTTTGGATGTGTGACAGATGGCATAACCTCAGTAATGCATGAGCTTTCCCTTCGTACAAGCAGTATTAAAAGCCTCTGATTTTCACCATACTTTGATGTCCTGGGCCAGAGTCAACCTTCCAAAGCAGCTACCACAGGTGAGCTGAGTTAGCCTGGGCTGTTTTCCCCATCACCTGACATCACTCCCCCATAAAAGGGGCTGGTTGGGGAGGGATAGGGGTTTGGTGCCTCTGGAATAATCTGAGTGTGGCTGGGGCATCAGGTCCGGCGTCCATCTGTCCGGCGTCTGTCCGTCCGTTAGTCCTTGCTTTTGGGCAGCACTCTGTAATCATCAGGTTGGTAAGGCACTCTGTGTTATCACCATGTGTGAGTGTAATTACCTGTTATTGTTCTACTTTCATGGTGATTTTGTCAGTAAACTGTCCTTATTCCAACCTGTGGTGTCTCTGTCCTCTGGGAGTGAGTGATCGGCATGTGGTGCTCAGCCACTGGTTGGGGCTGAACCACCACGTTCAGTGACTTCAGTATAGTTGAGACCTCTGAGCCTCTCTTTGGAGGCATGTACATTATTTCAAGTTTAGCCGCAATTGGTTGATGTTGGCAAAAGATTTTTGGAAGGTCAGCAGCTGAATAGGCAGATGAGCTGGGGGACTGATTGTTAGCTCAATCACACAAGTCTCTTCTTAGACAAGAAGAAGAGGTTAGTACACTAAACAATACCTGGCTAAGCATTAGCTTGGGACTCACACAGTGCCCCCAACCTTTTTGAACACATCTCCCACGCTGGCCACCTCTCCTGTGATTGGCAGCAGGGCTGCCATGGAGTCTGCAGGGCAGTCTGGCTCTCAGAGGAACTGAGCCAACATCTTTTGGGATGTAGTACCACGCTCAGCCCTTGGGTGCTTCCCATCTGAGAAGCAACCTGGAGCTCTCCTGCCTCATGTTGTACTGGAGCCTGATGTAAGCACCTCAGCACTCTGTACACTTTATCACTTCACTCTGGTATAGGTGGTTAGAGTCTCTCACCAATTCTATGGTCTATCACTCCAGTGTGGGGAATAGTGTTTTCAAATAGAAGAAATTTTTCAGATACAGGTGTAAAGGGGAGGAAGGTTCTGGAACAGTTCACCTGTGAGACTGATGAGATTTCCAGCCTGAGGAGATTCTCTACAAAACAGTAAAAATTAGGAGGAAATTTCTTAAATTCATAAATGTGGAAGAGAATAAACTAAGCACTAAGTGAAAAATTTTAAATGTTAGGAAGCATATTTTGTAGGACAGCATGAAATATCTGTTAGTCTCAAAGTAGAACACAGACCAGCATGCATGAACTATGGCTTAATAACTCACCCTTTTCATAGACATAGGAAGAATGTAGCCAGAAAATGAAAATACATTTTGTTCATGCGGACCTCTGCAAGATGTGCCCTCTGAAGTCTTCGAGCTGGAATTCAAATGAGAGTCTTAGATGAGGTTCACCATATCTGTTGAACCTCTACCCTGCTTTGCAACAATTTCAAGATTTGGATGTTCTCTATCTTGGCAGCGTTGCCCTTCTTACCTCTGAAGAGGCTCATGGCATGCTACTTTTCCCACGAATTTCAGTAGTATAAGTATCTAGAGAAATATTTCACCTTGCTATGCAGAGAATTGCTCTGTTGGCTCAGAAGACAATAGTCACCTAACCCAGCATTCCAGCTCTGACAGCTTTCAGGTAACAGGCAATCTCTTTTTATGGGTCTCATCCTATGGTGGGTGGTATTCGTCTCTGCTGTCCAAGTTTTTAGCTACCTTCTAAGTGCTAGTCACCTAAGCTACTGTTCCCTTTGTGCATGCTGTGATCAAGGCCTAGGTTTTAGGAAATACTGTGTTCTATTCTTATTGACACCAATAGCAATTTGCCAGCTGACTTCCTGGTGAGACGGAGGTCAGTGCCAGCCTCTGGCCTCCGTTATGTCATGTGAGGATGATAGATTTCTCTTGATTTTTAAAGAATTTCCCTTTTCTACTGTTTATTATTCTGGTTCCTGTCAGGAACCAAAAGCTTTTCTCCAGCTTCATGAGTAAGTTATGAGTGTTGTGATGAAAATGATGGTGATATGAAACCAAGGACATAACTGTTGCACTGCGTTCCCAGAGGCAGTTCAGGACTGGATCTAACCATGTGTCCTGGTTCCAGACAGGACAGAGTTACATTCCCCAAGGAGCCAGCACAGGTGAGCCGAGCTGGCCCAGGCTGTTTTCCACACCCGTGACATCACGCCCCTGTGAAAGGGGCTGGTCAGGCAGGGGTGAGTCCGTGCAGCCCTGGGATGGGCTGAGTGCGGGTAGGGGTTGGGTCAGTCTTTGGGTTGGTAAGTGTTCTGTGTTATCACTCTTTGTCTATATTCTGCCATAAAATCTGCTGTTTCTCTTTCCTCGTGCTCTCTCAGTGAACTCTCCTTATCCGAACCCTGCAGAGACATTCTCCTCCCAGTCCCACCAGGGGATGGAGAGGTGAGCAAGCGGCTCTGTGGTGCTCAGCCGCTGGCTGGTGAAAAACCATCACTCCATGTTGTGGAAGATCAGATTATGCAATCACTGCCTTCCATCCAATTGGGATTACGTGGGCTATGCTAGGAAATTCCCTTAGTGTGCTTGTCATTGTGGATAGGTGATGGAGAGCAGGAACTATACCTTCTGTAAGAAAGAGGAGCCAAGCAATGGGACCCGCTCTTGGACTAAACAAACAAGAGCTGGGAAACACCTCTCATGTCATCTCTCTCCTGCTCTCCTCCAGTCTGTGAGCCAGGTGCCTGAGAAACAGAGGGAATTATCTCATGAGCTCAGCGGTGCCAATGGGCTGGCAGTTCCCTCTGCAGTGAGCTGGCTGTACCATGTGCTGAAAGAGACACTGTGGTGAGGCACTAAAGGATCCAGAGGCACCAGAGTTACACAGAACAGCAACAAGAGGGGCCAAAGCTGCAGAGCTAAGCCAATAGCATAGTGGTGTGCCTTACCCACACTTACCTGCTGTGACGTACCGTGTCCCTCAACGAATGCCTGTACCCGTGGATTTATGTCTCAACATTGCCAAAATATTGATTACTGCTATTTGTGATAAAGGGGACTTGCAAGTAAGATGCTTGTAAACGGTTAAGGAAGACTTGTTAACAGGATGGTTTGAAGTGCCATAGAAGTGACCTCACATAAACAATGCTTTGCTTGAACAACTCCGCCTCACTGGTAAAGAAGAAACATAAATTGGGACATAAGTTTGAGTCTAACAGCATATTTTGAGTAAATTATGCACTCAAGGACTCTGTGCTCTGTGAAAATAAAATGACTTCTTTGACGACTTCCAGCCCCCACCCCATCTCTCACGAACTCTTATCTGTTCATGAATTCCTTGCTTGCCTCATTGGTCCTAAATTCAAGCAAAGTATTTAATTGTAGCTAGTTCAAGCTCCCCCTTGTCTCTGAAAGTATACAAAACCTGCTGAGACCAAACTTGTAGTTTGGATCAGAGTCAAGGGGCAACGGAGTCTGCGCAAAACAGAAGGTTACTTGCGGTCACGAAGAGGAGCCATCCGACTTCATCCCCACGACCCCCGACGACCACCACCATGACCCAGTGCGCAGACGCATTTGGGAGGAGTTTATGGAAATCACTTCTTGGAACTCATTTTAATACGAAGCGGGACAGGTTATGAATATGTACAGGTGTATGAGGTAACCTAATGAATAAGTATCATTGAACTGTATATAACGAAGAAGAACTGCCACGTTAGTGTGCACGTCCGCAGTGAAGCAATGCCCCGTGCACCCAGCGCTGAACCAATGGAATCCCCCACCTGACGTGAAGTCGATTCGGACTGATGGGACGCCTCGGCTCAGTGGTGGTAGATATTGCAATCTCTCTCTCTCTCTCCCTCTCTCTCTCTCTCTCTCTCTCTCTTCCACACACCCCCCTTGCACCCTCCTGCACACCTGTTGCAGGTTAAATAAAGTGACCTAAACCTTGACTCCGTTTTGAGTCTTAATTCTGTTCCCGAGAATTGTGAAGAACTGGTCACGATAAAGCACCTAATTGGGCATCACTCAGGGGTTAAGCTCAGACGCCCCCAGCCACCCAGAGCAATCTGAGGTCGGTTGGAACACAAGGGGGTTTAACCTCTGCCAAAGCAGTCTATCTGGTTGCGGCGCATGACACCTGCTTGCTCACCTCTTCCCAAACAGCGTGAAAACGCTGTAGGGCTTCAAGATATCCTAAGCAAATATTGACCTTTGGATGAAGGAGTGTACACAAGGCACAGAGACATCAGACAGCTTGTCCCTCAGGCCCACAGCACCTGCACACAATATTGCCTGTCTTGACTAGAGACCGAAGATAGTCCTTATGATTGACTTCTTGGTAAAGAACCTGCTGCCGTCTGCTTTAAAATGTAGTAGTGCAGAAACAGTCTAGCAATAGAAGTATCACCACTGGCAATCCAAGCAGACCCGTGTCATTTTTACTCCTCTCTGTAAGAGCTGGGTTAGGACATTACCTTCTGGGGACCCAAATCAATAACATACTCATTCAGCTACCATTGACTGGATTAAGCTGGTGCTCGAAAACCAGTCTCCTCTCTGTGAGCACAGCCAGGCAGCACTGCTGCTGAAGAGGGGTTGGGTTTAAGCATTTTTGCTGCATAAACATTCCCATCTGCCAATTGTTTCCAGTGTTAACTGGTTCTTTTAAAGGACTCTGTTTCCAAACATTTGTGAAATTTAGGGCTGTGCTCAACTTGTGGTTAGAAAGCTTGCAGTGAGGATCTGGGCAGCTCACATCCACTTGGCTGCCTCATGGATCCAGTTAAAAGTGTGCCCTCAGCAACTGAAGCGCCTTTGTGCTGTAGGGCCTGGGCCACATCTCACTTCAGTTTCTCTTGTTCTCTGTGGGACACCTGATCTTCACAAGGTCCGTTGTAAGTGAAATTGTGCTCCAAAATGTAGCAATAATAGGTGTTTAAATTCAGACAAATGTAAACTTTTGTTATTTATCTTGTAAATGCCCTGTTCTTAAGATTGCCATCATCCTGGGATGGCAGAAACAGTAATGCAGGTTTCGGAGGGTTATAAACCGCTCAGGATGCTTTTAGGAAGACTCGGTGCTGCCACAGGTTCAAGGCACTGCCTACGTGACCCCTCAAGTTACTAAGGGCAAGTTCAGCTTACTTTTCTGCAGATCTGTGGTCTTGTTTGGTTCAGGTTGTAGTGAATCGGTGCAGTTGTGGGATCCCACAGCAGATATGCACAGTCAAGCAAAAAAAACCCCTCTATGAGGTTAATTAGATGAGGGTGTATGTAGGGGTGGAATTCAAAGGTACTCTAGTGACAATTATTCCCCCTCCTACAGTTCAAACTTCACCAATACAGGTGTTACGGTTTTATTTTTAAGGATGAAGCTGGATGAGTATAACACTACATTTGAGCTTCCAGAAGTCTTGTTAATACAAGATTAATCAAGATCTTGATTAGACAGGGATGGGAAAGTGCCTGTTCATGAAGGGATCAGCCTAAGAAAAGGTTGAGCCGTTCAGGAGGAGCCACCAGATGGTGCTCGCTGTACCTCTATCCACGGCTGCAAGAGCTATTCCCACGGAAAGCATTAAAAATTCCTGAATTGCTGCCTCAGTCTCTGGGACAGGGCAGGCTGGAAACTTATTTAATTTTCAGCGACTTTTGCAGTGCTTAAGTCCACTTGAGTTCTGACTTACAGCCACCCAAGTGTCTTCTTTTCCAGAGTGTGAAGGGGCGAGTCTGGGAAAAAGAATAAATTTCATCACTCCTAAGAGGTGACATGGAGCAAAGAGATGCTGGACAAGCAGTAGGAGCTCCTGCTGCCTGTGCCCTGGCAGCAGGCTCCATGGCCGTGCTATCGCAGACACAGAGAGCTACGCAGCTCTCTAGTTGTATCGGTGGCTAAGCTCATGAGGGGGGCTGCAGTAAAAAAAAAGGAAGGGATAAAGGTGTCCATGGGAATCTCAGTGTGACCCTACCTATCTCTTTGAGCACCTAAATACCAGTGTAAAGCAGAGCCCTGCACTCAATGAAAACACTCAAAGAAAAAGGCTTGGATTTGTTTCCTCCATGCACTCCTCCTCTGCTTGCTTTTGGACGTTCTGGGTTAGCACAAGGCGAAGCGAGACCAGAGGGCGGCACATTGGCACTGCATGAAGCCAGAGCAGGGGTCAAGGAGCAAAGAGCAGCCATTCGGAGCCTGAGGCAGGGGACTGACCTGCGTGTTGGACTGTTCCACTGCTGTTGTGGCAATGCATATCCCTAATTCATTGTTGCTGTGATCTGGTCATGATAGCGGCTCCTAAACTTTTATTCATCCCGTTGCAACAGGAAGCATCCTGCTCTGCTGGTTAAAAGGCTAATTACACATCAAGTACGTTAAAAATCTTAATTTGATTTCTCTTCTCACACTGAGGAAGCTGATGCAGCGTATGGACTCTTCATCTTTTCAGCTGTTTCTAGTGGAGATTTTTAAATTCGATTCACTGAATCAGCAAGTTAAGTAAATGAATGTTAGAAAATATATAATTTTATGAGCATGGCCAAATTATCAGTGCAAAAACACCCTATGTGTCAAAAATGTAATTAAATATTAGCTCTCAGCTAATTAAAAACTGTGACATCCCAACTGTCATTTTCCTTAACTATCACTAAGGTCATTTCACATGCCTAATCATTCCTCTCATCTAAGGAAATGGATAGCTGCAGAGTGCCAGCTATCAGTGAGCACGCTCGCTCCTGAAATATCACATACAAGTGCCTGAGTACCATGACGTTAGTTTTTAAATCCTAATTAGTGCTCAAGGAAAAGGCCCTGTTCCTTCACTTCTGCTGAACGGTGCCTAAACCTATGACTGGTACTCACTGAAAATCACCCCTGGAACAAGGAAATAAGAATGCAGAATTGGTCATATATGGCAACAGTAGGCTGTCCGCTCACCTCAGGTTTGTCACTGCTGTGTTGCTCAGCCTGTAGGGCAAATAATATGCTATAACCCTAGAGCCACGGACTAGTGAGCAGCCACACAGGGCCAAAGGGATGGGTGGTATCATCTCTTGGATCTTCTTTCCAACTTTCCAAAAGAACTCATGGAGAGCAGCTTGCCCTTGGCTGGGGGAGAGACTGGGGACTGCCACATAGCAAGGTTATCTGGGTGGAGGGATCCCCTTCCTTTGGGGCTGTGTCTTTGTCCCTTCCTAGAGATGCAGCTGTATTTGCTGTGTGAAGTTGTGAAAGGGATGAGGTCATTCGTCTTGCCTTGGGTGTTGTCAACAGAGAAAAATGAGCACCTTCAGGACATGATTCATCTGCCCTGTTTCAGGTGTCTGCTTCAGATGAGATTAAATCACCCAGAAAGTCTGTCCCTCTCCACTGACTCTGAAGGGAATCTAGAGCAACTAACCCATAGACACCTACATTAGAAGACAGCTACAGGTGCTCAGAAGAACATCCTCCCCACTTTTATGCTTTGGAAGAAGGTACCAGATTTGTCCCTCACACCAACACCTGGAGGTGAGTCATTTGGTCTGTGGCATTATAGACCTGGGAAGGGCATTATACTAGGTCATAGAGAAGGAGCAGCAGTTTTTGCAAGCATGGGGAGTGCAGCAGCAGCACCTAATTGGGAACCCGTGGCTCTGCATGGCACACAGCTGGCATAAGATTTTTTTCTCTCTTCTCCAGGATTTTGCCAATAAAGGTCCACAGGGTCTACTCACCACAGAGCTTTTCGTGACTGCTGTCTTTCCTCCCCTTTTTGCTTCACATATAACCAGGATGAAGGTCTTACTAATGAGACCCTGGCCTTAGAGGAAGCTGTGTGGGACAGGCACATCCCTCCTGCCTTTCCACCTGTGGTGGTTTAGCCCTGGCTGGAGGCCAGATGCCCACCAAAACCAGTCTTTTACTCCCCTTTCCAGGTGGACAGGGGAGAAAAGATATATTAAGAGGCTTAGGAGTCAAGATAAGGACAAGGAGAGATCATTTTATCAGCGACGATATGGGCAAAACAGACTCAACACAGTGCAGGAAAGAACTATTCTAATTTATTACACTACACTAGAAAGAACAGTGAAGAACCGGAGTCAGGAGTGCAATCAAATCTTAAAACAAATGCAACCAGATCTTAAAAACACGTTCCCCCCACCACTCCCTTCTTAGCAGACTTTAATCAGAATCTTGCTCCCTTCTTCCCCCCCGCTCGCAGTACAGGGGGGGCAGGGACTGGGGAACGATGGGGTTCTCAGTAGCACCTTCCCCCCACCCCTCCATTCTAA
>VZTU01004791.1:0-25601 GCA_013400835.1 Zapornia atra | reverse complement strand
GATTTTTTTCTAACACAGTTTTATGTCTCCTTTCCCCACCCTCCCAGCCCCCACCCCCACATTTTTTTTCCCACAGAGTTGTATTCTTGATCTTTTTTTCTGCAGGGACCAGGGGGATCACCTGTAAAGTTAATGGAAGAGTTAATGAGGGAATGTAGGAATGCAGGAGACTGCTATTTTTAGCATGCTTCATCTTATGTAATCATTTTTTCTCTGTGTGGTATCAAAATAGATACCAAATAGGACTTGGTTTCTGAGAAACCTGTTTTATGTCTCAGTGTTCTACAAGAAGCTCACTTACATACTGATACTGCAGCCACCATGGGGGAAAAAAAAAGTCCTTGGAATCAGATCACGTACTCTTGTTCAGGAAAAGCTCTCATGGAAGGTGATGGGAGTGGTGCTTAAGGCTGCAGGGTTGATCCATCCCTTGTCTTCATATCACACCTAACGTCTATGACTCTGTGCCACCTCACACAGTAAGAGTAGTTTTCATGCCCACCAATAAAGGCCGTATGGCAAATACGCAGTTGAGCACACGCTACTTCAGCCTTAATACTGGTAGAGAAGCCATCACTTTATTGGTCAGGGGCATATAATGCTGCATAAACACGGTGCGACGTTGCCCCTTGTGTGCCACTGGCCTGTGAACACAGGGCAGTAACGTGACCTGGCCGGCCTTGCGGGTGAGCCCAGGCGGGCAGCCCTGCAGCCGACGCAGGCCTTCCTGCGAAGGGCTGCTGCTGAAAGGCCCGGTTCAGCCCGCAGCACCATAAGCTGCTTACCAGCAGAGCTAAAACTTCTGTTTGCGCAGCAGAGTTCAGTGCCGTAAATTTAAGTTTCGTTACAGCCTTTGTGCTGTTTCCCTTGCTTCCTCCAGAGCCTTTAAGAAGTTAAACCAGAGGAGAATAAGCACTGCGCTGCACCTGTATCACATGTTCAGGGTATCTCCCGCTCGCTCTCTGAGTTTCGTTCCTCCGTGCAGTTAAATTATGTGATGTCTTTACACGATTTGCTCTACCTCTTAAAATGCCTTAAACATACACAGCAGTATTTCACAGCCCTTTCCAGACTCTGTAGGGAAATAATGTGGCCTTCTCGATGTTTCTGAGAGAAAATAAAGGAGACAAGCTTGAATAAATTTTAGGTGTTATAGACACAAGTCAAGTTTAATTAATCAAGTTAATTAAAACCTTAGACCCTCGCTGGAAAAATGCTTCATGATTTCTCTTTATTTCTAATGTTAGGAGATAATAGTTATTTCAAATCTCTTCTTACAGAGACTCTTCAAGCCTTCAACAAAGGCTTCTGGTTGGGCTAGCCCATGTTTGGTCTGGCGTTGTACAGCAGGTAGGCACTTTTTCCTCAGTGCATGAGTTACAAGTAAATAACTTTCTGCAACAGTTACAGACTGAATATAAGGTTAAACTCCCTGAGTCCCCATACTCTGTTCCTTGGCCACAGGATGTAGTAGAAGTTCACATATTTCCCATGGGGGAGTCTGGACTAGTTGCTGGAAAAGTTTATGTCCTGAGGGTTACTAGCACATTCAGGAGTGACTACCAGGGTGCTTCTTGGTGGGGCAGTGCTCTCCACCCCGGAATGCACAACTAACGAAGCTAACTCAAAAGCTAGTCAGATCTAGATTCAAGTCAGCAGCGCCAACACAACCCTAAGGCCATGTGAACAGCCACCCATTGCACTCCATGGGCAAGCATGTGGTTCAGGCACCGCCTTCACAGGACCTCGCTGAAATGCAGGCCTTTGATTTGAGGAAAAAGTGAAGGAAGATGGAAACTCAGCGACAACCTTCCTTTCTCTCAATTTCTGAGCCACAACAGCTTGCTCGCCTTACAGATCGATGGTGTGCGAGCCTCAGGGCCAGGGACTCACATGTCTCCTCTTCACGTGGGTGGGATGGAGCAAGGCACAACTGGATGGTGCTTCGATCCCCTATCTCAACGGGAATGCCATTCCTGCGTCCCCTCCGGGACCTCGTTAGGAAGCTGGACGAGCTGTGCCAGTTTTAAGCGGGGAGGCAATGCCTGGCCCGTTCTCCGCAGGGATGTCCTGGCAAGCCGTCTTCAGCGGCCAGTCCCATGGGGAAGTGTCTGCCTCCTGTTTCGGCACAGGGAAAGCCACCCGCAGGACGGGCTGGTGCCAGCATCGGGGCCACGCTGCCCACGCCTCCCCAAGACAGAGGGGCATCCCTGCGAACTGTAGCCCTCCGGAGCCTCGGCACAGTCTCACCGGAGGGGGCCGCGGGGGTGGGAGGGGGCCGTGCCTCCAGCGGCGGGCAGGGGCGGAGGCGGCCCCAGCGCGGCGGGAGGCCGTTCCCTCCCTCCGTGCCTGCCTCCCTCTCGCAGCCAGTCTGGGCGGAGAGGCGGCACTCGAGGGCTCAGCGCAGCGCCGGCGGAGCGGGAGCCGCCGCCAGCAGCGGGGCGGGCAGCGGTGCACATGGCATGTCTGATGGCGGCTTTCTCCCTGGGCACCGCTTTGGTAAGGCGCGTCCTGCTCTCCCTTGCCTCTCTCCGCGGGGCGAAAAGGGATGCTGCGCGGCCGGGGCGGGCGAGGCGCGGAGATGCGGAGAGGAAGAGCGAGGGCTCCGTGGGGCTCCTTCCCGCTCTCCCTGAGGGAAAACCGGAGCAGAGCGATGGGCCAGGGGCTGTTCCCGCCGGGGAGGGCGGGGGGTACCGGGTATGGGGTGCGAGGCACCCCCCGACCGCCTGCGGGGCGTGTGAGGGGAGGGCGGCGCACGGCGGGACTTGACCGCTAGTTACCTCTGGGCTGTAGCTAAGGCCGGGGGATTAGCGGCTGCTCCGAGCATGCTCCCTGCGCCGCTGCGCCCCGTCGTTTTCAAAACAGATTTGCGGAGGGACAGCAACGTTCCCTCAAAACCCGGGGCGAGCGGCAGCGGGCGGGAGGGAGGCGGCCGGGGAAGGAGCGGGCAGAGCCGGTGGGACCGTCCCGCCGCTGGGAACGGGAGGGCTGGCGCTCGTTCGTTCGTTCTCTGGCTGCCGTGCCCGGTGGGCGCCGGGAAGCAGAACGGGCTCCGTGCGGTCGAAATAAAGTGGTACGGGAAATAAAGCGGTACGGAACCGAGAGGGACGTGAGCGCAGCCTTGGAGAACGCGCGCTCTTCGCGTCTGGTGCGCGGCGGGGAGGGAGGCACGGACCGCAGGTGGAAACAGCCAGTGTGTCGGTGGGGAAAGGAACGGTTGCTGGTGCTGGCGGGTACACGGGGGCCGTTCAGGTGCGCTGGAGGAGCAGCTGCACAGGGCTCGGTTAAGCCCGCGTCCGCTGTAACCACGGGAGTCGCTCAGCTCTTCCCAAGCGAAGATGCTCCCGCGACTGGGAGCCGTTTCCGCCACCCCAGGCTCCCCGGGGATCCTCGCCCGTGGCAAGCAGTGCCCTGGGCAAGGCCGACCTGTGATCAGGGCTGGCGAGAGGCTGTCACCCTCTCCTGAAAACCAGCATTCCATTCCCCTGGGTGGTGGAAAGGGTTTGTTGAACGTCCCAGGAACAAAAGTCTCTGGCTTCATACCCTCGGATGATTTAGTGGGCAGAGACAAGGACCTTGTCTGAAGGATGTTTCTTTTTTGAATTGATCTACACTGGAGAAGCTCCATCTGTCCCCCAAATGCTCAGGGTGACCTGGTCATTGAAAGTTGGGCTCTGGATATTCCTTCTGATGTGTGAAGGTGCTCAGTGTTTCCTCTGAACCAAACAGTCTCAGTGCCAAAATAAGTCTTGAAAACATTAAGGAAAGAACATGGTTAACTCGCCTCCTGTTTTTCAGAGGAGAGGGAGGTTCTCCTACCGTAATTGTTCAGTTCTAAGATGTTTCGCATTACTCTTGTTATGTTCAAATTACATACCATTACAGTCAACTATTTAAGAAATCTCGAGTAAGTGTTACCGGATACCTGACCTCTGAGTAAGTTGAGAGCACAATTAAAAACTCTTTCTTGAGAAAATGTGGTAAGCAGAGCTGACTTTTACACCCAGCACTTGGGACTTGTGCGTGAAGAACATGAAGACATTAGTTCTACATAACTACTAGATAGCTACTTTTAAAATGTTTTTCAGCAGTGGTTATGTAGGAGTGTTTTCCTAAGTGTGTTTCATCAGCATTCATGACAAACGTCTGATCTGAGCAGTGCTGCTTTTACAGCATAAATGGGAAGACCACTGACCATGACAGAGAGGAAGAAAATGGCGCAGTGGAAAGGAGGCAATGTGACTTCATGGGTGCACTGGAGATCAAGTAGTGGGAGGCAGTGGCATGACAACTCTTCATTTGAGGGTGTTCAACATTGGTGCCTTGAAAAGTAGTGCAGCACATATGCTTTCCAAGAGATACCTTTTGGGACATGTAAAGTTTTTGTGCAGATGTGAGAGCCTGGAAAGCCTAACACATAAGCCAGTTACAGAAGTCTTTTCCGATACCAATCTGCATTTAAAACATGGGGGGTTTCAATGTGCAGGTATCGAGCCCTGCTTATGACGTACTCCAAACAACAGATGACATTGAACAGCCTCTGAACTGTTAAAAATTCTATTTAGCTGAACAAAATTCATTGTTGTCTTACTTTTGGCCTTCTACACATCCTGTTGATATTGATGCAATGTGCCCATACAGACAGAAGGAATGGAAAAAGTTCAGATCACAGCATCACCGAATGTTAGGAGTTGGAAGGGACCTCAAAAGATAATCTAGTCCAAGCTCCCCAATCTTCTGTGTATAACAGACAAGAAAGAAGGGTAGGTGGAAGGCCATTGTCACGGTCAGGAGAGGAGGGGAAAGCAATTCAGTCCAAGAAATGCCAAGTGGAATTGCACTGAGTGCTACAATGGGCAAAGCATAGTAAGAGGTATGCCTGTAAGCATACAGCATTGGCCTTACAGTGTCCAGGGTGCAAGGACTGGACTAGGAGTTTTAATGTTTATGTATCTGATAAGATTTCCATTAAGGATTGCTTTCAAGCAAGGAAAGTGTGCAAAAATTTTGAGTGGAAAGTGCTGTGCTTTCCTGACAGACCCCTAGGAAAGAAGTTGTACTGTTCCAGGTTGCAGAGCCTTCAGAACGATCAGTGCGGGAGCAATTAAAGCACAAAACAGTACATTTCAAAATTTGCAGAAAGCTAACTTATGCAATTTCACACTTGCAGAAGTATATTCTGATCCAAAGCAATAAAAGCACTTAGACAGTTTTGAGTGGCTGCCTTTTGAAATGTCTGCACAAATAACTTGTTTGGCTAGCTCCCTTCCGTCTTCAGCTCTGTCCCAATATAAACCCTGGAATCAGGGTAACTAGACCCAAATCCTTTGAGTCTGTGAGAAACCAAACACAATGGGGTCTGAACTTCTACATTTATTAATCTAGTGGAAGAGGCATTCTTGTTTTGAAGATGCTAATGTGTGTGTACTCTTTGAGGGGAAGGTGGTGCTGAAGGAACGGCCCTTTGTATCACAAGTGCAAGAGGTCTTTTACCTCTTCTGTCAAGACACTAGCAGAACAATTGTTGTATTTTTTTCATCTTTCAGTGCATTACTGTGGTGGATTCTTGTGTTAGTTAAATAGTATTTCTTCTAATGCAGAAAGTTTTGAATTGTGTTCCTAAACAGAGGTCTGTGAGCTTTGTCCATTCTCCAACTTCTTCCCTGTAGAACGGCAGCAGTTCTGCTTGTACCATGGCCGAGCCAAAGTCAGTGTGTGTTTCGGTGGATGAAGTGGTCTCAAATGGCACAGATAACCAAGACGTTCGACTGATGAACGGACATTTGAAAAAGGTGGACAATACTCTGACAGAAGCTCATCGTTTCTCCTACCTACCCCGCAGACCAGCTGTGAATATTGAGTTTAAAGAACTTTCATACTCTATCCAAGAAGGTCCATGGTGGAGGAAGAAAGGTGAGGAAAACTTAAAGTTCTGGCTAACATAGAAACGCTATTGCCCATGTGGGTGGTCAAGAGAGGTGAAATGAATCTGTTGTGGATGATGGAGCAAAGTGTGTAAAGGAAGCCTGTTTTCACAGCTGCTTTTTGCTTGGCTTCTTGATATGCCCATGGCCCCCAGCCCACACAAGGAGCCTGATGGAGTGGGGTGTATGGCCCCTTGTGCTCCAAGAAACTGTAGACACAGTAGTTCCTACAATGGCTTATTTTTGCCTCCCAATTCTAAAGTATCTGAAGTAAATACAGGACTGCTGTGCAGCCAAGTATCTGTCCTGTGCTCTTCCACGTCTACAATTTATTGCCGAGGGTGGGTGGAGCATGCAGTGGTTTAAAGATAGGGGTGGGGGAAGGAGGATGCTTTTTTTTTTAACTTTTGTGGTTGGCCATTTTGTGAAATGGATATTTCAGAGCAACAAGTATCTCAGAATTTTGAAGGCATTTGAAACTGGGATAAAAATTATTCTCTTAGAAATGCTGTTTTTGGAAGTAAATGCTGTGAGCTATAGGAATGTCAGTGCATCCGTGTTCCTTGGTGTTCCATGATGGGTCTCTCTAAGTTTATGATTTCTTCTAACTGATGAAATTATTGGCTATTGCTAGGACTGAATCCTGGGGTTTCATCAAGGACCAGGATGCTCCTGCTAGCTACTCTGCTAATAATACACAGCAAAACGTTCACAGCCTACAACACAGGGCAAACCAAAATAACACAGATATTGGATGTATCTTAAGGAAGCAAAGTGTTACCACTTCCTTCTCACAATCTAGTTTCACTTATAGCTGTCTCTAAGACAATTCTTCTGGTACTGATTTACTGATGGGGAGTAAAGAGGGCATATTCATCTCTCTTCCTCATATGCTCTTGGTCTATTCCAGTTCTGAAAGGTAGGTGTAAGGTGGCTCTGTCCTTTTTCATCTGCTTTGCATTTGTTGCTTTTATACCTTCATCTGCTTTGTGTAGCCATGTGTTTCCTAGAGGTTTTGTTTTCTTTCTGTGTCTGTGTGACTAGTCATCTCTGAAAGGAAAACTAGGTCGTGCAGTAAATTCCTGCTAGTGAAAAGAAGTAAGCCCAAGAGAAAATACTGAAATATTCAGGAGAATTTTGTGTGCTAAATGACATAATTGCTCTTCCTCGAGGAATTCTCTCTTCATAATGTAAATTGGTATGGTTGTGTGCTTTAGTTCTTTTTAAGAGATAAGCCCCTGCCAATGCACCACTCACCTGAACCATGCTTGATACCTGCACTTACCCTGAATCTGTAAATCCACTGGCATAAACGTTCCACTTGAAATTTTTTCACAAAGTACATTGCTGCTGTCTGGAAACTGTGTCATTACCACACCACCAAGGCTTTAACAGTCTAAAAAACGCGTGGCATGAAAAGCACTGGATCTGTGGCCATGGAAGTACTACCGTTACTGTACGGGGACAGCCTGTGCATAGTTACTTGCTTGCTGAAGGATGTGCAAACTTGAGGCTTTATTGGGTTTTCAGCATCAAAATTGTATGTGCACACACCTCTCTTCTTTTAAACCTTTGTTAAAATTGCGTGTAGCCATACTGTCCACAGGACAGCAGCTTGGTTTGGCATCAGCTTCCATGCATTCAGAAGTATTTTTTTACTTTACCAGAACAAACTCAAACATTGAAGTTTTCTTCCCCTTGAGAAATGGAACTATGCCAGTGTGTCTCATGTAACATTTAAAAATTTGAGGTTTCTAACTGGATCTTCTTCTTATTGGCCAGAAATGATTGCAGGCTTCTAGAACGAAAATCTCTGTCCACGTTTGCTGACACATCTGTGAGCGACTTGGCTCACACAAAATGACAGATCCTGATCAAATGTCCAGCTGCTGAAAAGGACCCTTTGCAGTATTTAGCTCCAGGGCATGTCTGGCCACGACTGTGCTACTACACTTAAATTTGAAAGAGGAGATTAAACTTTTCTGGCTATCTGTGAGTTCATACTCTCCCCTACTCACCTGGTCTTGCACCAAATATCTTTCCTCGGCCCACTAAGGACGAGCCTCTAAGTGCCTAAGATGCGCTGTCTGCTGTCAGGCACTCTTGTGCTAGCTAAGGGTCTCGGAAAGACTGGGGAGAGGGAGGGTTACAGTCGATGCCAAAGTGAATACAAGCCAAAGTGTACTCTCACTGCAAGTAAGGCAAACCATAAGATAAGCTACCTTTGGAGGTCATGACAAGATGGAGGCAAGTTGTTCCTTTCTCATGGCAACATTGGTGAGAGCACAACTGGAATACTGTATCTAGTTTTGGGCCCTCCAGATCAACAGCAACTGGAAAGGGTCTGTCACAGCAGTAAAAAATGTGTGAGTGGATGGATGAAGAGAGGCTGTGGAAGCTGGACCTGTTTGGTCTAGTGAAGGGAAAGCTGGGGGATGATCTCATTCTGCCATACAACCACCTAGATGACAGTTGAAAAGGCAGTGGAGCCAAAGTCCTGTCAGTAGTGCCATCTGGTATGTAAGAGCTTGTGGCCACAGTTGTATTGCAGTTTAGGTGGCTTGGGGTGAATGTTAAGAAATAACCTGTTTATTGGGAAGCTGGTGCAGCACTGGGACAGGTCACCCAGAGGCAGTGTCCTTTCTCCATCTACGCCTCCATCTCCAGGAGGTGTATGAGATTTGCTAGGGCAGAGCCACAGCTGACCTGATCTTGTGTTGATGGTCGTCTTGCTTTGAGCATAACGCTGGACTAGGCAACCTCCAGAGGTCCCTTCCAAGCAACACTTCTACGATTCAGTGAATTGCTAGCTAGTTTATATGTAAACATAGAAACCTGAATTGTCTCAAATGAAGGTAAGGACTGCACTGTTTAGATTTCTTGAATTGTTCTAGTAGTTCTGCAGTGGAATTGTTTGTGTGTAATTTGGGATATCTCTATTTAAAACCATGGGCTTGTAGGTGAGTACATTATACATGAAACTCTTCTGAATGCTTCTTACTGGTTTCTCCTCCAGTGGGAAACTGGGACTTTGCAAAGTGTTTTAATCTGTCTCTGCTCAACAAAACAAAAACATTGTGCATTGAAACAATGACAGTTGTTGTAGCTCTACAATCCTTATGGGTTCCCTGTGCTAAAAGGATCTGTATTTGCTGTGACGTGAAATTTTTAAATTAACTTTTTTATGAGAAGAGTAGAAGAAAACACGTTCCTGAAAGTACAAAGGGCAATGTAGGAAATGGAACTGGTTTTTAAAAAAATCCAAACCACCAGGAAACTGGTATGCTCAAGCTGGAAAAAAAAGAAAGTGAGATGTCTCTCAGTTCACATTGTTCTTGGGTGTTGGTCGTGGCAATTAGCGATAAGGGATGCTGTTATGAAAATGTGCCTTTCAAATTAATGGTGTTTCTATTCTGAAATGGAGCTTGGAAAAAACCCTTTGCTATTTCCACATCTTTCTCCATGACTGTAATGAATTAGTTAAAACCTTTGATGAATGTTGGCTCACAAAGGGCGAAGTATAGTTTCCTTGCGAAGCCAATTTGTGCCAGAGAGGAATTCAACTGAAAAGCAATACAACAAAATAAAGTACGCCCTGCAGTAAAAATGGTATTGAAAAGTAATGTTAAGGTTAGCCTCTAAATTAACAAAAGGAGGAATAATTATAATGCTGCCATTGTGTTCTGTACTTAGCTGTATTGTTCAGACAGTGAAACTCATGGTATGTAACATCATTTACTTTTTATTAAAAGCACAAAGAAATGTGAATTTGCATTGCTTGTCAACAAGAAAGAAGCTAAATAAGCCATCATAGACTTCAAATTAGAATCTGTCATTGATTTGTGTCTCAGTCTTAAAATGCCTAATTTATCTATTAATTCTCATTTTCCTTTTAAAAATAAGGGCATTTTCAATCTCTGATTTATATGATAAATGCTGTTCTACTAATTTTAATGAGGTTTTATCAAATTCATAGCAAAGATCAGTATGACTCTCAACCTGATTAATTCATGATGTAATTCCTCTTGGAGTCAGGGGAGGAATCTGGTAGGTGAGTCCTTGATCAAAGGAGCTGTATCTGAGCCATTCTGTTCACTAGGAGATCTTAGCAATACGGGATTTTGGAAAAGGTTACAGAGGTGAAAGTTTCAGAAGGTCTCAGATGACATTGGCATTTTCCTTGTAAATATTTTAAGGAATTAGTCAACCGGCAGAATCAACTATTCCTTCACTTTTGAGGGGAAGAGTTTTATAAGTGATTTAATCCAGATCTCCCGAAGGTAAGGATCTTCCAGAACCAAAACCCATCTTTGAATCCAGCCTTTGTTCAAGCGTGTGCCAGGGGCCTCCTGTGGTCAGCAGGGTTCCAGGTTAACCTAAGAGAGCTGCAGGATGGCTGGAGCAGAGACAGTGTGTTTGCAAGATTAAGGTAAACTGGCAAAGTCAGAAAAAGACAACTTCAACATGAAGAAGTAAGAGGGCCCCTTAGTCCGAGAATGCCTTCTCTGTTCTTGTAGGACAAGGGAGCCGGCTGGCTCAGAGTGGAAGAAGAGGAGACTCCTCCATTAGATCCAGTATGGGCTTCTTAAATGAGGAAAAGCAACACCCACAGAGTTTCAGAACAAAGTGTGGCCCAAATTTCAGTGTCTTGTCAGAGAGCCATTTATCAGCAGGTTGACAAAGAGATCTGATGACAGATCTTGGCTTCTGGGCCGTTCAAACTGCAGTTTGAAATGTAAAACACAGAAAAAATTTATTGTTTTACTAGTTGATAGAAAAATTATAGAGGCATAGGTTTTAGTTCTAGGACTGCCTGAAAACTGCAAGAGGATTTTGGAGAAAAGTTGGTGCCTTAGTTTGCTGCCATGTTTGTTAAAAGTGCCATAAAGGAATCTGAATAGAATGAGTGGTTTGGGGATAGAATTACGGATAGTCCCAAATATGGAGAGGGCACAAAAAGCAGTTTGGAGCCTTGTGTCTTGGTCAAATTCATCCAGCTTTTCTTTGAAAAGATGCATACATTCCGTATACCCACCAAAGGACATTGATCCTATTGTTTCTAGGTGTTTTTGTTATAAGGTAGGATGGAAAGCGAAATAGTGTACCTATGTAACTTGAATGCATCCTGGAAGAGAGAGGTAAAAAATGAGCTTTCTAAACTTCACAACAGTTCAGGGATTACTTCTCCCCCCACCTCCATCAGTAAATACTTGTCAGTATTCATGGTTAATTAGGCAATGTTTTAGTTGGAAATTTCTCCGTTGTTATTTTTAGGACCATAATGACTCATTTGTGCTGCGTTCGAGTGTAAGTTCTGGTAGGATTTGGTCCTTAGTAACCTCCGAAGGAACGGGCTCCAGCTGGTCACAATGGGGCTGGGTGTTTTTATGGAGTGGTTTAGTAGCAATACTGAAATTCGTGCTCAGCAAAAAATGTGGTGTTTCTGTTATTTTGGGTTTGTTCTAATGCCACAGACCCCGAGGAAACAATCAGCCGCAGAAGTACTGTCTTTTCTCACAAGATTCCTGCTTCATAGCTTTAAGATTCAGCGCATTAAGTGGCGGGAGTGGAAGGAGGGGGATGAAGGATGGTGCTTATTTGGGATGGCTCCGGTGCTTGTTCTGGATGGCTCCATCATGTCTGATGGGGAAATATGGAGACTTGGGCTGGTTGCTTGATATTTGTGGAAGGCTAAAAGTGGCCGTCACAGTCCCAGGCAATGTTGTCAGAACAGCTAGATGCCTAGATTTCAGCGGAGAGGTCTCTATATTACGTTAATCCTGCTCTCTGCATAAGATGGAAACTTAACCCACTGTCAAATTGTCAGCAGAGATTTAAGCAGGCTGGGTTTCACTGATTTGCTTCGGTGCTCTGTTACACATTAGTTCTGGTATGTGCTCTCGGACAACCCCGTTTCTTTTTATTTCATTATGGTTTTGGGGTTTTTTTTTTCCACATCCTTTCTGTGACTTAATTTTAAAAATTTCACACACACACCTCCCTCCCCACCCCCCCTCCCCGGGAGATATCTGAAAACCCAAATGAAAAAAAGGGAGGGGGGAGGGCGAGGAGAGAGGAGGATTTGCCCTAAATTATTTGTTAATCCTTGCTGGAGGAGTCGGAAAAAGCCTGTCCTCATCCCCAGCAGGTGCACTGCGGTAGAGGTGCCGCATGCACGGCCCGGGGCTGGCCCGGCGCGGTTACTGGCGGGCAATGCACTGCAGTAACCCGGCGGTGATGCTGTCGCCCCGCCGCCTGAGCTCTGGTTGGCTGCTCCAAGCGCTGTTGCTAAGATGGGAGGAAAAGATGCACAACAGTAAAGAGCAAAACCCACTTTCCGATAGAGGGTTTAGGTTTGGTGGGGTTTTTTTTTGGGTTTGGTTGTTGCAGTTTGGGGTTTTTTTTAATTTTCTGCCTTTCTCTGACAGATGGGCTGTATTGGTTTTTGTCCGTTTTTGCCTGCTTTGTCTGAGAGCGTGTTTTCATCTCAGAGAGCAGGATGTATGCAAATGAAGATCCATATGCTGGAAAGAATAAACAAGTTAAGCTGCTTGAAACGAATGGCGGTGCTAGTAAAAAGCTCTTTAAGCAACTATTTTGTGGATCCTTTTTCAGTGACTTTAAACTGTTAGCCAAATTATATGAAAATGAAACATGATTTTTTAAGCAGAGGATTTCTTAATGTGTGTTTGAACCTTGATAAAATCCGTGCGGTTTTTCTTTTAACACTTAAGCTGTCTCAAGATGGTAAAAATATACACAGGAGTCACTGTTACCGGAATAGTTCACAGTGTTTTATTAAGTGATAGATAACTCTTCCTAGCATCCTCTTGATGGGGTTGTATAAAATAGATGTTATTGGGGACAAGTCTAGGTCAGCCCCTTTGTCTGATCCTGCTGTTTCCCTGCTGAGTGTGACCTTACTTCAGCCTTACCTATTTTCCTTTATGTTGGACCTGTTGTTATGTTATATTTGGGTTTTGGGTTTGGTTTGGGTTTTGGTTTTTGGAATTTTTTTTTTGAGGGGGAGGGTTGGTTGATGTATTTGTTTTAATCTGGAACTTTGTTTTCCTTTAAATGCATCTGAGTTTGATTCAGTGAGTTTTGGTCACTGAGTCTGTGTGACTAAAATGAACTCTCTTCTTTTTCTTTGCCATATTCTTTATTAAACCTAAACATTACAAGGACCTAACTGTTTTCATTCTAGCTAACATTTTAAAACAATACATTTTATCAGTTGTCGTGAAAATTGGGAGCTGAGGAAGGAAGCTTTAGGGAGTTGCCAATGAAAACATTTCAGAATGTGTGTGCCAGGGAAGTGGTGACGGCAGTGGTGTGGTGACGAGTTGTCGGGAGTTTGAGCTATGGTCCCCGCTGTTTCCATCTCACAGTAAGCATGTGTCAGGAGCCGGCTGTAACTCACCCTGACAGCCCTCCATTACAACTTTCTGTACACGGAGTGGGTTTTGATGAAATGCTTTGCTGTCCTCTGCCCATATGCAGCCATCTCTTGCTCAAGGTGTTGAGGAGGTAGAGACAGCATGCGCCATCATATGGGTGTACTTTTTTCACATTTCGAAGTAGAGTTTGGTCCATAGTGTGAAGATATGTCTGAAATCTGAAGGAAGATTAAGTAAGCGTCACTTTGCAGTTGAAGGCTTCAGTCATCAGGTGGTTGATCAGGGTCCTCCATAACCTCAGTAAAAGGCAAGAGAAATCACAAGAGCAACCAAGAATAGGAGCTAGCACAAGAGTAAGAATGCTGTTAACAGTCCATTTTTACTCATGTATTTACATGACATTTTGGGAAGTGCCTTCTGGAAGCTCATGGGGTCTATGTGCACCTACTTACTCAGGCAAGTCTTTTATTCTCAGGGGATTTAAGATCTCAGAGTTCAGCTCTGTATTCTCAGAATTAATTCCTTCCCACTTCCCAGTAGCATTGTTCCTGTAGGTAAACTGGCTGGCTTTGGGAAGACAGAGTTTAGGGAACATGAAACTACTCAAAATGTGGCAGACCCAGACCCCACTCTGTTATAATTTGCAACTGTACAGGTTACACTGATGGTTCCTTCTGTTCTCTATTAGAGAGTTTGATCTTAGTATGAAAATTAACAACTGCAGACTTGCTCCAAACAACTTTCAAGGAGGATCCCCTGCAAAATTGACCTGATAGTGTTGCACACAGGAATGAACAGATTTAGATCTGAACCAGAAACATTGCAAACAGAAGGGTGGGCATTCAGTCTCAGTATGAATGTCCTTGAGGCAAAACCCAAATGCCATGCCTTATCCCCAGAACCTCTGGATTGCATTCTCTTGAGTCACGTTAAGGATGTCTAACATAAAACGGAGTTTTTGACAAAAAATAACCTGGGAGTTTAGGTCAGCTTGCCATTGTACAAAGTCAGAGAAGATCCACGTGGGCTGGTGTCCCTTCCCTGGCAGCAGGCAGGGCTGAATGCTTGGCTAAGAGTTGAAGAGCAGGTGTGTAATAATACTTACTTGGGTTCTTGCAACTTGCAGCTTAGAGGTCTTCTGAACTAGGTGTTGTATCTTGGTGTTTACTAGCTCTCAGTGGATTTTTCTTTTGTAAATCATTCACTAGCTCTCTGAACCTAAGCAAGCTTTTGGTGTTCATGCTGTCACCCCACAATTTGCCTCCTTTTTCAAACCATTTAGGAATACGGTCAACAGCACATAGCTCGATACAGATTCCCTGAGGCTCAGAAGCTTTCTTCACTGATTGGCCACTGCCTTCTAGTCTTTTCTTTCCTGTTGCTTTATGTGCTTTCTTATTTATTTGAGAACTGGCCATCTACTTGCTTGTCAGGTTCATTTATTTAAGAACTTTAATAGGTCCTTGTTGAAACTTGCCCATGACATCACCTGTAAGATGACAAAATTGCCTTCTTTTTTTAAAGTATTACTTCCAGAAGCTATCACATCCAAATTATATAACCAAATCTTGTATTTGAGACTTCTGTGCAAGTTCTGTCTTTTTTCCTCTACCAAAAATATTGGGACAGTAACAAGCTGACATGTTGCGATGTTGGTGGTTCAGATTGCCTGCCCACTCTGCTGGCTTTGAACCTGGAAGCTTGCAATTTGTACTACACCAATCAGTATAGAGGGCAGCAAAACCACCAGCCCTTGCTCAGACTGTGCCATGTGGAAAATTTAGTTCTCTAGTATGAACGTAATTTACAAGCACAGCTTTAGTGTCCAGGACTGGCAGAGTGCTCCTTATCAAACACAGACCAAGCTGTGGCAGATGCTTTCTTCTAGGTATCAAACCTGTGTTAATTAGGAAATGGAAAGACTGAGAGTCCCCAAATCCCTCAAAATTTAGTCACTTTTCCCCCAACTTTCAAATACATGAAAAGAAATTATTGTATAATGAAACATCTTTGGAAGAATTACTGCACTTTTCAACCATTTTTTTTAACTTGTTCGTTCCCAAACTAGCACGTTAAATATGATGGAAAAGGGTCACAGCACATACATAGAAGGCCAAGTAATTATGGTTGCTTTCAGTGACTATTTGAATCTCAGTACTTCCTACAAGTAGATGCTCTTATATATTTAATTAGTTCCTGCAATAATTATCAGGAGACTTGTTGAAATAGTCCATTGGTGATGATTCAGATATTTGAAAATGGCTCCCTGGTGAATTAAGTGCTTTAGTGCAGACATTTGAGTTTAATTTGGCCTTTGGATACTTTGTCTCTTAGAAAAGAAGACTTTAGAATGAATATTAGATACAGAAAGGAAGCGGTAGTACAAAATACAGAGGGACTGGTGCTGTAAGTGTCTCTGAAATTAGGACAAAATAACTCTGTCTAGGAAATGGTGTGGCTGGAGACGCATGCTGCAATATGTCTTGAGTCACGCTGCAGGAACCTTTGTAACTGCGTTTCCCGATTGGACTTTCTTGTCGCTGTTAGTCTTGTATTCTCATTTACAGTTCATTTAGACTTTGCTGATTTCAGTGGGAGAAACAGATGCACTCTGAAGACTTAATTCTCTTCAGAGAGGATAGGGATGAATCCGTCCAAATTCTTATCAGAAAGAAGTATGTGGAATTACATAACAGTCAAACTGAGTTAACCGCTTGTTTGTTCATTTTTCGTTATGTATCTGTTCCAAAGAAAAATAAATGGCAGAGACCTTGGCTTTACAAGATAATTTGCCATCTGCCTCTCATCTTATCTACAGCCTACATCTTATGTGTAAGAATCATATTTCTTCCTGCTTTGCATGTTTAGAATAATAACAAGTGTTGTTTATAATTGCCGTACATCTGCTACAGGAGAGGGGAGTAGATGGAACATACAGTGGTTAGGTTCTTGGGTGAAGGAGAATGAGACCTCTGCTCTGTCTCTTGCTGATCTCCAGAGGGTAGTCTGATCTTCGGAGTAGGCATAGAAGTGATGCACCTAGTTAATATCAAATTGGAAGAAAAAAATGATCTGAAGGTTTTAATACACTTGTTAAGCAATGGAGTGAAATTATGCCCTGTTGCATCTGTTTAGTGCTTGTGGAAGCAGTCAGGTGGATCAGGCTGCACAGTCGGAGCACGGCTAGTATAATTTTTTAGCCATGATCCAGTCATTAGCTCAGGTGCTTTGAAATCAAACACTCTAATAGTACCAGCATAACAGGGCAAGAATTGGTAAATATGAGCACAATTAAAAAGAAGGGAATTGAAGGTAAATCCTTTGCTGTTAGAGGAAGTGCAGTCACTTTTCCTGGGTCAGAATGCCATCGTCTTCAGCCAGCTTACTGACTATGAATAGTGAAGCCTATCTAAAATACGATTGAGGCTCAGAAAAAGTGAAGCCTGTGGGTGGCTGTCTGGGATTGAGCTCTTCCTCTTTCTCCACTCAGAGAGGTGAAGGTCGTATGCTGCCACCAGAGAAAGCTGAGAGTTAGAAAAATGCAGAGGGCTGCATCTGTGCATAGTTGGCCATGAAAAGTTCCTCTGTCTCTTGGGTTTTGGTTTTGACCCTGAGTCTTGGAGAATTACTTGGAAGAATTTGCCCCAGAGTAGCAAACTAACAGTAAATAAGTATTAGGCATACAGATACTGGATCAGAGACCTTTCTGAAAACCAGTTGGGTCTGATCTGTTTTGCAATCAGAATTGCAAGCTCTTCGCCAGAAGTTTGCAAGAGTTTCTAATGGTGGTGATTGTAAAACAAGACCATTGGCAGCAGCTGAATCTGAAGGGGCATCAGGACCCGGGGATTCCACCTGCCCCGGCCCGATTGCTGCGTGGCAGCCTCAGTTCTGTAGTTACAGGTTCAGTTAGTAATGAGGCAGGGCACATATTCCCAGTAGGCACACTCACGCATCCATACGTGCACTACACTTGGCCAGCCATATGGGCCAGCAGAAGCACAGAGCTGCCTCAACGGCGCCTGCCTAAACACGACAGCACCTGACCACTGCTGATGGCTCACGGGTCTCACTGCCCTTCTGAGACACCTGCCCCGCTCTGCAGCGCAGCTGGAGAAGTCAGTGCAAACTGTTGCCATCCACAATACATCTCCCTCCAACCCTGACGCAGTAGCGGTATTAAACACCAGCCAAGCAAGCTGGCAGCAAAGTCTTATGGCTTTCTTTTGTTTTGTTTTGGTTTTAAATAGGTTGGAAGCAGCAGTGCTGAGGCACTGACAGACTGACTCCTGTTCTTACCTCCGCTGTCAGAGTGGTTCCAAAGAGTGTGTATCAATACCGTCGATAGGTGCTTTATATATATAAATATATATATGTATATGTTTGTGCTGGCTGTTTGTCAGTTGCACACACACAAAGGCAGGTGTCTCCACCAGTGGGTTTTGGACACTCTGTCAATCCAATCAGTGGCCCAGACTTCCATCCACTCCAGTTGTTGGTACCCAGACCTGCAGGGTCCCAGGCTTGCCGCCTCTCACTCCAGTGATGAGTCCACCGTGCTACTTGCTTGTGGTCATGTACATGGGCTCAAAACAGAGAGTGCATTCACACGGTAAATCCTTGGGAATAGTGTTTAGCAGAAAAACAAGTTGGACTGTGATGATCAGAGAGGCAGGGATCAGTCAAATGAGTGTACTGATTGACAGCTGCCTGTTCATGTGATCCACTTGTTCCTCTGAGCCTCAGCTTGGTCTCTGTGCTCAGTGTGACTTGCCTTTCACCACCTAGACATGGACTAGATGGGGTTAGGCTATGGTTGGACTTGATGATCTAAAGAGGCTCTTCCAATCCAGGCAATTCTATGATTCTGTGTAACTGAGCAAAGGTCGCTTTGAGACCTGGTTGGCCAGTTTGGGTTTTTTTAAGCCTTCTATTCAAGAATAAATTGATGTGCCTGGCCAGTTCGTTGTTTATGCCTATGGAAAGTTTCCCTCGATGTAAATCATCATTGAAATGGAACTGACAGTGGCATGTTTTTACCTTTGCCCAAGAAAGTTTCAGGAAAGTTGTGAGCAACTGCAAACAGGGCTGCTGCCATTTATGATTATAATAAATCTGATTCTGCTGTCTTAAAGACTGAGTTACAACTCTCTGTGAAAGTAGCTATATTAAAAACAGTTAGAGAAACTTGACAGACATTCCTGAAGAAGAAGGTTGTCTATTTGATTTCTTGTCCAGGAAAACAATGATTTAACCTCAAAGAGAAATACTTTACCTGAAGAAGCACAATTCCATGAACCCTGGGATTATTCTAAGACTGGGTGCTCATACACAATCATTGTATCTTTGCCAGTAATAGTGCAACATCTGGGACACCAAAAGAAAGAGGAAACTCTAGAATATATACAATAGCATTTAACATATTTGCTCTCTATTCTCCAAACAGAAGCATTAGCGTCGTTCTCTTGAATACCATATACTCATATTATGAAAACAAGTAGATAAAAATAAAGCATGCCTTCCCATATAAAGGCATGGCTGTAGCACTTTGATGCTCAACAGTTGATTCTTATTGATGGGTTGTAAATATAAAGTGCTCCGGAAGCAAAATGAGCTGGAGAAAAAAGTGACACGCATTCTGCAGTAAAGAAGACTAACTTTGAAGCCAACCTGTGATTCAACTCAGACATTCATACTGTACCACTTCAAAAGTAAAGGACCATTTGAGCCTTGAAATGACTGTAATGACGTAATGGATAGAGATTATCCAGAGTATTAATATTGACAGTCTGCCAGGAGTGTTGTCTTGCAATAGAACATTTTGGGCCAAATTCACCCCTGATAAAAATTAACAAACCTTGCTGAAGGAAGAGGGTGGCCTACTAACTGAAAGACACATTCACTTGTTAGTGCACATTAATGCTAAAACTGCATTCTAAAAATCAGAGAAGCTAATGCAGTTCATGTGAAATGTCAGTACTGAATGTCAGCTAACACGCTCTTCAGGCCAAACTAGACTTTTGACTACCAGCATAATAAACCAAACCCCATCTTTTTCCCACTCCCTTCCATCACACACAGTTCTAACCTAAGAAAACTTGCCCTGACTTAGAATTCCTTTGGAAGGGACCTCAAAGCCCATCTAGTTCCAATCCCCCCAACATGGGCAGGGACACCTTCCACCAGACCAGGTTGCCCAAAGCCCCATCCAGCCTGGCCTTGAACACTGCCAGGGAGGGGGCAGCCACAGCTTATCTGGGCAGCCTGTGCCAGCGCCTCACCGCCCTCACAGGGAAGGATTTCTTCCAAGTATCTAATCTAAATCTCCCCTCCTTCAGCTTAAGGCCTTTACTCCTGGTCCTGTCACTCCAAGCCCTTGTAAACAGACCCTCTCCAGCTTTCCTGTAGGCCCCTTTAGGTACTGCAAGGCTGCAATAAATCTTCCTAGAGGTTTCTCTTCTCCAGGCTGAACAAGCCCAGCTCTCTCAGCCTGTCATAGGAGAGGTGCTCCAGCCCTCTGATCATCTCTGTGGCCTTCATCTGGAACTGCTCTAACAACCCCATGTCCTTTTTTTGTTATGGGGCCCAGAGCTGGACACAATACTCCAGGTGGGGCCTCAGGAGAGCGGAGCAGAGGTGAAGATGACCTCCCGCAACCTGCTGGTCATGCTTCTTTTGATGGAGCCCAGGACATGGTTGGCTTTCTGGGCTGTGAGTGGACATTGCCAGGTTGTGTTGAGTTTCTCATCCACCAGCACCACCAAGTACTTTTCCTCAGGGCTGATCTCAATCCTTGGATCGAGATTCAACTTAGATTGAGATTCCAAGTCCAGTTCTTTGACTTGGATGCCAACTCCTGTCCACTCAGCATTACAAATGAGAAAGTGCAAGGCTGTTTATATGGTGGTGAAAATGTGACATCATCCAATATAGGCATGTCGTGGAGCATCAGAGGCCTCCTTTTTAGAGTGCAAAGGGTGATGTATTGCTTCTTACCAACACTAATTAATTATTTTAGTAGTCTGTGACTATATTGCATGTGCATTATTTTTATATATATAGAAGTAGGTTAATGTAATGTATGTATAGATACATCTAATATAATTATATAGATATTTTAAAATAAATATGTGGGATTACATGTATACATATATATTATCTCTGTTTTTATATATGTGTATGTGTATATGCACATACACCCATACATTCAGGTACATTTATTTATGTACCAAAACTGGCTGTGTATCACTATAACAAATTTTTTTGAAAGTAGTGTTTTAATAGAGGTGTATATTCCTCCTTCCTTGTAGTGACAAGATGATATAATTACAGAAAAGCAGTAACAACCTGTTTTTTTAAAAAAAGTGAAAAGCAAAAGAGTATCAATTGCTTAGAAGTGGTTCAAGTCTGTTGCTACTGGATTAACAGCATAACAAGCTAAAATAGCAGGGAAAATGACTGTAAAATGGAAGCTGTTTTATCCACCTGAATGCCACCAGTATAAAGAATGGAATAAAGACAGCATTTTGCTGATGCTTTTCAATAGGGCTTATTGCATTACATAAGTTGAGTAATTTTCTGCTCTCAGTCATTTCTCTCGTAATCAGATTGTTTGTGCTTTGTTCTTATTTTCTTTGTAAGGAAGAATGGGTTGGAGCTCTTGTGTGTGTCAATGGTGGGTCCAATTCATACGTTTGGGCGATTTTGCCTGTTTATAAAGGCCAACACCCTTGTCTGGATTTCCTTTTCTATTAATCTGAGAATTATCGCAACTCCCTTTCCAGCAGGGTGTAAAGGAGAGTATGCTTACGTCCTAGATAAGTGCGTACTACTTCTGCTTGTTTGAGTAGTGGTTTGCTGGTGTCAGAAAACTGGGAAGGGGTATGTATCTTGGAGAGCAGAAGGAAAATGCCACTGTTTTATGGAAACTAATGGGAACATGTGCTTTAATTTGCAGGAGCCACTGAAATAGTTCTAGAAAGCAGGAATCTGGTAGAGATGTTCTTCTGTCTGATTTTCTTGGGAGCTAGAAAAGCCCCTTGATTACACCAGGGAAGGCAAACAGTGCCACCCAAAACTTGCAAACAGAGGGTACATCCCAGAAACAGCTCTGTGCACACAGTGGATGTCCATGTGCTCCCGTGGCTGCATTTGCCTTCCCTGAGCAGCCTCTGCTGTGGGGAAGGGAAAGATCCGATCCATGCTGTGCACCCTTAGACCTGAAAAAGCTCAGAGGTGTGAGTGGGAGTGCTCCCTGGTCTTTTTTTTCACAGGGTTGAGGGGAGTGGGATAGGGGTGGCAAAAGCTGTGTTGTTGTCTTTTTTGTTAGTCACACAGGCACTAAGACACCTCAGGATTTACGTGAATTGCCCGGTAACACTGTCTCTCCTGTCTCCATTTTTCCAGCTCCCCTAATTAACCACATTTGTACTCATTCTGTGCGAGTGCTGACACTAAAACACATAGGAAGAAGTGGTTCCAGATGCTTCCAGGGTGTTTACAACTGTACACATGGAAAGGAGATTGAAGATGTAGTCAAGATTAACCTCTCCTTTTGTATCGCAGTATCATTATCTAATTAGATCAGAAGCAAAGCCCTGCAGCTTAGTCAGTATTAGAGCGTAGGCACCCATTTCAGGAGGAAGCCTTTGAGAAGAGCAATCTTCAGCCGTCCACCTACACCATTTTCTGGGCGGCTTTACAGGATGGAAAAAGTGACAGATGTAAACCTCCCCAGTTGCATCTTCTTACGCTCACTGCCTTTAAAGAGACTTCTGTCCCTCTGAACCACCGCATCTTTCTTCCCAGTTTCCAGAAAAGGACCTTTACCTGAACAAGACTCTTGTCACCCAGTAGTCGCTCTGCCTAACTGCAGAAAACGTCCAAGATAGTTCATATATATGGAGATCCTGTTGTTGAAGCTGTTGCCACACAATTCATAGGTCCCATGCTTGGGACCTATATACACTGGGACTCATGCCCGAGTCTGTGATTTTTGATTCTGCATCAACTGCAAAATTGCTTTCTGGTTTAGGTTCAGCAAACATCCCTCCAGAAGAGCATGTCTTGTGTGGTTTTCTCCAAGCATTCTTCTGACATAACAGATGGTGGGATTTTTGTGGGCAAACTCTGGGTTTGATTAAATTTTGAGTTTACCACTCTATGTGAAACTAATCCTGATGTGACCTTCTGTCATGGTTTTGCCCCAGCCGGCAACTAAGCACCATGCAGCTGCTCGTTCATCCCTCCTTCCCCACAGGGGATGGAGAGGGGAATGAGAAAAAGCCCCTCATGGGTTGAGATGAAGACAGTTTAATAGGATAACAATGGAAGATAATAACAATAATGGTAATAACAACAAAATCACCACCAATAATAATAGTAATATTAAGAATATAAAAACCATGATGCACAAATGCAGTTGATTACCACATGTGAAAGGAAAAACAACCCAATGCCCTGTCTGTTTCCAAGCAATGATTCCACCTCCTGGCTCACTTCCCCAGTTATATATGGAGCATGAGGTTATATGGTTGGGAATATCCCCTTGGCCAGCCTGGGCCAGCTGCCCTGGCTGGGCTCTCCCAGCTTCTTGTGCACCTGGCAGGGGATGCGAAGTAGAAAAGTCCTTAACTTGTAGTGTAGACACTGGTAACAACTGAAAAAATCAGTGTGTTATCAACGTTATTCTCAAACTAAATCCAAACCACAGCACTATACCCACTACTAGAAAGAAAATTAACTCTGTGTCAGTTGAAACCAGGACACCTTTGCTTTATTGATGTATAAGGGTCTTACAGCAGTGCTTTGATTCCTTGTAGGAAAGCATGCAGCCCCTTTTGTTGTATTAGGATAATGTATCATCACCAAATGAACAGAAAGCCTGTGAGAGAAGAATAGAGCAGATCAGAATCTATTCCTGCTCCAAGATCTAATATTTGATTAGTTGACTAAGAACATGGGACCACGAATCTGACCAGGGTATGCAGAGGCTACTGTAGTAACAGTAGCCACAACTGTAAAATACAGGAGTAAAGACTCATCTGTTTGGGGCAGATAGCGGAGCTTAAAGCAGCTTGTTGGGTTTCACTCAGGTCTTTTGTGGAAGTGCAGTGGTGACTCAGGTTTAACATGTACATATAATACGTAGTAATATTTTCAGAATGTTGTGATGTAATGAAAGAGCAATGTTCTGTACTTGTGCTGTTACCTGGATCGTTGCAGCCCCTGCCAGCATTATGACATCTCACCTGTTGGCACAAAGACACAGGTGATGCGTTCACCACTTGCACATTATGACCAAAAGCATTTAACTAGTGCTGAAGTGAAGGCTAACAAGGTTAGAGGTGTGCTCATTTTCCCACTTGCACACAGGCTACAACTGTCATTAGTTTCCCTTTTTCTGTCACATTCGTTCAGCCAATGTTGCACGATAACCTTGAACTCACTGCATGCCCGGTATGGCGCTGCACACACTGCCCTGAGAAAGACTGTCTCTACCCTGGCAGGCTGCAATTGCTGTCTCACTGTGTGTAATGAAGCTGCTCATCTTACAAGAGATTTTAAACTCTACTTAGCTATTATAGCAGATATTTTAAAAAATGTGGATTGCACAAGCAGCTACTGTCTTACAGCCACATTTTCCCTGAGGCTCTTACAGCATTGTGACATGCTTGACAGTCAGATTCATCTGAGTCCATGTAGATTTCTACTGCGTAAGAGTCTGTATCCAAGTTAAACAGCAACCTAGGCCCTCTTTATTGACGAAAGAGATTTCACTAAGTGTAGGTTACTATTCATTTCACCTGAAATGAGCCAAGTAAGGGACCCTCCGCCATTACTAGGAGGAACAGCTATGGTGGGGAGGCCCTGGCCAGTGGCTGGGCACCACACAGCCACAATCTCACTACACCCCCCCACTGGAATAGGGGAAAGGATCGGAAGAACAGCTCAGGACTCCTGGGTAACGGCAGTTTAGTAAGTGATGCAAAGCTGCAGATGCAAGCAAAGCAAAATTAGTTTATTCACAGCTTCCTATCAGCAGGCAGGTGTTTAGCCACGTTCTGAAAAACAGGGCTCCATCATATGGAAGGGTCTCTTGGGAAGACAGATGCCGTAACCACAAATGTCCACCCTCCCTCCCTCTTTCCCCCCTCTTCCATCAACGAGCACGATGTTGTATGGTATGTCATATGGTATGGGATATCCCTTTAGCCAGCTGTCCCAGCTATGTTCCCTCCCAGCTTCTTGGGTACCCCAGCCTATGCTAAAAAAAGAAAGCTACCACTTTGTGCAATCACTGTTTGGCAATAGCCAAAACACTGGTGTGTTATCAACACTATTTTAGTCACAGATCCAAAACACAGTACTGTATCAGCTGCTCAGAAGAAAATTAACTCTTATCCCAGCCAAAACCAGCACAGTAAAAAAACCCCCAAAAAATCCACCACCAAAACTCCAGCTGGAGTTTTTTCTCTGCCTCAGAATAAAACCAAATGGAAACCTGAGGAGGAAATCATGTTTTTGTGAAATGAGGTACTGCTTCCTTTTTTGCTTTACCGATTATTTTATAGATAATTTAGAAAAGATAGGTGTGGTGATTTGACCCTGGCTGGAGGCCAGATGCTCACCAAAGCCTCTCTATCACTCCCCTTTTCAGCTGTACAGGGGAGAAAATAGATATTGAGAGGCTCAGGAGTCAAGATAAGGGAGAGATCATTCCACAATTAGCATCCCGGGCAAAACACACCCAACATGGACTACAAAAGAGGAAAAAAAACCCTATCTAACTTATTACACTACACACACACACACACACACGTACAGAGTGAAACCAGAGTAGGATAATGTAAGTCATGTAATATAAGAAGTACAACCCTTCCCTTCTTAGCAGACTTCACTTTAGCCATGATTTTGCTGCCTTCTTCCCCCATTGTGGCACGGGGAGGGGCAGGGACTGGCGGAATGGGGGTTTCGGTCAGTTCCTCAAGAATTGTTTCCCTTCTTAGGCTGTGGCTGGGGTGGGGGGCGGGCATTCCTCACACCCTTCCCCTGCTCCAGCATGGGGCCCCACCCATGGGGGACAGTCCTTCATGAATGTCTCCAACGTGAGTCCTTTCCCACAAGGCTTCAGCTCTTCACCAGCTGCCCCGGTGTGGGTCACTGCTATGGGCTGCAGTCATAGAATCATAGAATGTCTCTCAGTCCCAGANGTCTCTCAGTCCCAGACTGCTCCAGCCTGGTCCCCCCTCCGCGAGTCACAAGTTCCCTCAGCAAA
>VZTU01004789.1:0-17730 GCA_013400835.1 Zapornia atra | reverse complement strand
CATCGGGGCCGCCAGGCAGCAGGGGCGGGATGTGTGTGTGTCTCCCCCTGAGAGTGCCGTATTAAGCCAGCTGTTTGTAGCTTCTCACAGTAAATTCCCCACCCCCTCCCCCATCCCTTTTAGTAGCGAACACCTGGGTATAATAACGGCTTCCCCAGTTTATTGAGGCGGTTTTATACACTGCGCTTCCCTCCAGAGTTCAGGGAACTCTGAACAACTGGCTTGGCTTGTCTAATGTTAGACACTTGGTGCTTCCTCTCCTGCTTTCAGCTCAGTAAAATCACAGGTAGCTGCTATGTGTACCGCTTCACTTAAATTCTCCTGGCTTCTTGAACAGATCGGGGGCCCTTTGTAAAATTCTGCTGGTGTTCTTAGCGTTTTCAGCGCAGGCCTTTGCTAAACCACTGCTGCTTTTCTGTTTTCTTAGTTCCCCTCAACAAGCATGGAGCCCTCAAGCCTGGAAGATCTATGCGCTGCCTTCAGCAAGAAAATTTCAGACCTGAAAAAGACTTTTCAATTAAAAAACATAGGTAAGAGTGGGTTTTGGTTTGCACCACCTGACAGAAAATGGGAATGCTCTGATTAGACAACAAATGTAACATGAAGAGGAAATCCAATAAATTATAGAGAACTACAACAACAACCAAAAAAGAGCAAGGGTGGCAAAGTGGGAGCATTATCAGGGTACTAGGTGCCAAGCAGAGAGTGTGAACTATGTGAAGGTATGCTCTTCTGAGAGACTTGGAGGCTGGTGGTTAATGCACCATAAATACTCAGTGGGGAAAGCTTCAGGTGGCAGAACAAAAGCATATGAATGGACAGTGGGGTGGATTGAAATTTGGCTGAAAGACAGAGCCCAGATCGTTGTGATCAGTGGCACAGAGTCCTTTTGCAGGCCTCAAGTGGTGTTCCTCAGGGGTCAACCCTGGGTCCAGCCCTCGTCAATATATTCATCAGTAATGTGGATGAAGGGATAGAGTTTACCCTCAGCAGGTTTGCTGGTGATACAAAACTGGGAGGAGTGGCTGATACACCAGAAGGCTGCACTGCCATCCAGTGATGTCTGGGCAGGCTGGGGAGTTGGGCAGAGAGCAATCCTGTCAAATTCAACAAGGGCAAGTGTAGGGCCCTGCACCGAAGGAGTAATAACCCCAGGCACCCGCACAGGTGAGGGGTGACCTGCTGGGAAGCAGCTCTGTGGGAAAAGCCCTGGGAGTGCTTGTGGACAATAGGTTGACCATGACTGGTGATGTACCCTGGGGCCAAGAAAGCCAATTGCATCCTGGGATGTATCAAGGGAAGTGAGGACAGCAGGTTGAGTGAGTTTTTCCTGCCCCTGTGCTCTGCCCAGGTGAGGTCTCATCGGGAATATTACATGCAGTGCTGGGCTCCCAGGTCAAGGAAGGACAGGGAGCTGCTGTAGAGGGGACAGAAAAGGGCTAGGAGATACAGTAGGGACTGGAACATCTCTCTCATGAAGACAGGCTGAGGGACTTGGGGCTGTTTAGCCTGAAGAAGAGAAGACTGAGGGGGGAATCTTCTCAGTGCTGAGAAATCCTTGAGGGGTGGGGTCAGGAGGATGGGTCAGTCTTTGTTCAGTGGTGTCCAGGGACAGAAGAGGTGATGGGCACAACCTGGACTATAGGAAGTCACACCTAATCCTGAGGAGGAACGTCTTTCCTGGAAGGGTGGCAGAGCCCTGGGCCAGGCTGCCCAGAGAGGTTGGGGAGTCTCCATCTCTGGAGACATTCAAACCCCATGATCCTGGGTGCTGTCCTGTGCATCCTGCTGGAGGTGATCCTGCTCTGGCAGGGGTTTGGACTGGATGGTCTCCAGAGGTCTCTGCCAACCCCTGTGATTCTGTGCACATTAACATTTATTTAAAAATGTGCAAAGATGTAAGTGGAGGTTTATCCAGGTGTCCTGTCCTAGCACTCCAGGAGCAACTGGCTGTGATGTGCAGTGGGCAGTGAACTTCCTTAAACTGAGGCACTGAGATTGAGCTCAGTGTTTTCTGTCTGCTTGGACTGCTGGGCACAAATAGAGGATACACAGAATCATAAAAGTGTTGGTGGAGGAGGGCTAACCTCCTGTTTGAAGGGGACCTATAACCCTAAACAGAGGGAGATGAGGATCCTCCTAGGGCAGTCCAGTTGTGAAAGCCAGGCTGTATTTAAAAGTGGTGTCCTCTACCTGCAGTCTGCAGCATAGTGCTTTCCAGCTGCGTGAAGGAGAGCAGCCTTTATTGGTGCAGCAGTTTTGAGCTCTGTTTACCCTGTGGAGTAGGAGGTTGACTGACTGATGAATATTGCTTCTTCTGGGAAGATACAGTGGTGTGGGAGCATAAAGTTAGCAAATAATCAGTTCCTGTGGAGGGGAGGGAAATGGGGTGCTGGTTTTGGTCAGTGTTTTGATGTCGTGTTGCCTCTTTGACAGGTCAAGGACAACCTGTGTTCTTTAAAATAATGGGTGAAATGTCTGTCTTGCACAATTACCTGGATGAAATGGAAGCAGAAGTTAAAGAGCAAGAAAAACTGAAGAATTTCCTCAAAGTAATCTTTTTTCCCTGTTCATTAAATACTGAGAGATTCAAAGGCATCTTTGATTAGTGTGTAGTTGTTCTTTTAAAGATCCTAAGTGGTAAGTTTGGATCTGAGTGTTTACAATGACTCTGAGACTCAGAGCAGGCTTCCTCATGGCCTATGAAGCAGCTCTCTGGCATGGGGAACGTGGTGGTGTGAAGAGTAGCTCTGCTTTTACATTCTTGTAATGGCTGTGAAAGCTATTTAATTAAAATATTTCTCTGTTGGTTTCGTGTGTATTTGCTGCACCATCACACATTTAAGTCTCTTGTGAAAGTGTTACTTGGGGACTGTAGATGAGTTTCATGTAGTATCACCCCATCACTGCCACCCAGAACTCCTGAGATATATTGTTAGAAATTTACTTCTTGCCCACTCAAATTTCTCTGATGCTTTGAGGGCAAGGACAGACAAGCTTATGTTTTCTCACTCTTAGCTTTGTTTTTATGAGCTTTGCTAGTTGCTGTTGGGGAAATCAGGGGGTAAAGATGGGGAGAGAGGAAAGACCACATCTTAAGTGCAAAAACTATTTTAGCAATGCCCTAATAGCAAACTAATTTTACTTGCTTAGCATTGAATTTCAGGTTTCTGATTAAGTCTGTCATAAATTTCAGGGGCTTCAGAAGGCTGCTAAGAGCTATCAGGGTGAAGCACAGCACCTTCAAGAAAACATTCCTCCCAATCTGCCCAAGGAAACTCGGAGCTGGTATGTGTTACCTGAGCATTGGGCTGCTTCTGGTGGCGTCCAGCTGCAGCACTGTACAGCTCTACTCCTTTCACTGTATATTAACTGTGAACTTTTGGGAGCCATTGTGTGTATACATGTATTGATTCTGGAGTTTGTGCTTAACTTGCTACTTAGGTTCTCACCCTAACAAATCCCTTAGGTAAAACCTATAAAATATCAAGATCTTCAGTTGGAAGCTCCCAGTGGCAGGTGTGACATCGTAGTAGAAAGCTAGTTCTTCTATAAATCTGAATGTTCCTTCCTTTAAAAGTGCAAACATGCTGAGTCGATAGGTGTGGTGCCTAAGGATTCAGAGGTAAGTTACCTAAATGCTGGGTCACTAGAACTATGGCTTGGCTCTGCCCTTCCAAATATAATTAAAAAAAAAAATCCTCTAACTCTGTAATCTTTCTGTGAGGATGTGAATGATGGCTCTGCTACTTTTTTCTGTCCTTCCTTTCCAGCAGCCTGGCATTTCTCTTAGCTAACAGTGACATGCACCTGCCTCTGAGGGCTCTATGAAGAAGCTGTTCAGAATAAAGCAGCTTGAGAGACCTAAGTATGTGAAGCAAAAGTTGTTATTCAGAAGGCTTCTGTAGTGTTCTAACTCTGACTAGGTTCCTCAGAGTAGTCAGCTCTTTTTCTGGCCTGTTGGAATTGTGTTTTATTTTTGGGTGATGTTACTGTGTGCCAGGTGGGGCTCTTGTCTGGATTATGATATCTGGAGGTCCCAGCCATTGTTGCCACCCCTGTGGCTTGTCAGAAGGCAATGCATGAGCCTGAATTCAGTGTTGCCAGTCTGTACCCTGAACCTATCAGCTTTACCTGGTCCTGGCACCTGTTGCCAGACAAGCCTCAGGCTGAAAGCGTCATCGTAGGCATCTTCCAGCAAAGTCAAAGGTAAAGAATCTGGAGGCAGGGTTACAGAGAGGTGAAGTGTAATTTTAGGCTGTGTGTAGCAATATTCTCATCTGTGTAGGTACTGCTTCTGATGAAAGTTGTACTAATTGTAGGTGATAGGAGACACAACTTGTACAGGTGCTTTTTTTGCTGAATTTGACTCTTCAGACATGCACCCTCAGTTTAGGAAACAGCCTCCTAAATTGTGTCTAGAGAGATCTGTTCCTTTTTTATTTAGATGTTGCAGTTTGTAATGCAGGTGTGTGAAAGAATGGAAGCTCTTCATTTATCACTGGGTGTCCTGGTTTCAGCAGGGACAGAGGTAACTGTCTTGTGGCTGGTGTAGTGCTGTGCTGGGCTTAGGATGGGACTCAATAGCACACTGATGTTTTCAGTTGTTGCCAAGCAGTTGAGGACTTCTCAGCCTCTCATAACTGCTCTGCTAACAAGAAGGGTGACTTGACAAAGGGCATTAACACTCCTCATTTGTCCCCATGTTGTTAATCTTGGTGTTTGCGGTGTCGTGCACTGGAGGATCAAGTAAGTGCAAGACAGATTGTAACGGGTCGGAAACCATGTGTGTCACTGCGAATCTTCTTCCCCAAACCTTCCTAGGTTGGCCTTTTCCCTTTGCATTCCTCTCTGTCCCCAGATGCTTGAGGAACTGAGTGTGAATTGTCTGAATATCGTCAGTAATGCAGAAAGCAGAGTGAGCACTTCAACAGTGGTGAAACAGGCCATCAAATCTTGGAAAGAAAAGAAATGCCCACACAGACAATTTGAACAATTCATTGCTTCAGCTGCTGTTCTTAGCTGTATTCTTGGTTTTGATGCTCTTATTTACTGGAGAAATCTCACTGAAGTAAAAAAGCAAGTTCAGTGTATCTTAAAGCCCTCTGTAGTCCATGTGTTTGAGAGCAGTTTCTTGCTACACTGAAGGCAGCTCGGTTGTCAGTTTGTTCTTCCTATGGCCCAGGCCAGCAGTGAACTAAACACGTACCAACTCACTGCAGCCATCTAGAGGCAAGGCAGCTGGTGGAAACCCAAAGCAGGAGTAGCTGGGTGTGGGGAATCGTCCAGGAAAGACAAGAGGTTTGTTGCAGGGCAACAAACTGGCAGGGGATGAATGGAAAGGAGTGTAGTGATGTGAACTCGCCTGCCACCCTCCTTGTGTTTATCCTATTCCAGACCCACCACCAAAAAAATCCCTTCCCTTTTCCTCTTTGCTGACATTCCCTGCAGCTAGTGCTAGTTAGAATGCAGGGGTTAGTTTTGTGCAGGGCCTTACCTTGTTTTTCAGATCTTTACATCTGAATGAGTAACTGTTGGTGTCCTGGTTTCCAGAAGGGCTCTGTGTTGTGGTGTGTCGTGGCTTGGAGCAGAGCTTCCCCTGTCACTGTGTCATAGATCAGACAGTTTGGGAGTCCAGCAGGTGCCTAGTAATGTCCTTGTGTTCAGATCACAGTGAACTTCACCAAATGCTTACTCTTTGCTGTCCTCCCTCTGGTAAGTAGGAGAACAGCTAGGTGGGTGGCTGGCAAATAACTCAGTGTTTGAGTCCCTAAGCTGAAGTTTTGGATCAAGGGTGAATTTATAAAAATAATGCTGTAATAATCACTCAAAGCAGGAAATTCCTTAGATTTTGGGATCTTGCCTAAAGCAAAAAAAATAAAATATGTGTGTTTAAAAAAAAAAAATCCCAGCCTGCTGGATGGTGTTGAATTTCTTTCCTAGGGAAGATTAATGGATGAGTCAGGCTTCTCAGGATCTGAACTTTTTTCAAAAGAGCTGTGAAGTATTTCATATCTGCCTGTTAGGCTGCATCCCTGCTCTGCTTCATCTGATAAATGTGATGGTTCATTGAATTCTTAACTGCTCTGTGCTGCATTTGGACTGCTTCCAACTCACCTGCTAGCAGCAGAGAGATGAAGACCTATAATGAAGTCAGCTGAAGTATGCAATTTGAAATGGAGGAAATGGAGCAGGTTTTTGCTTTTTTAATTATTTTTTTTCTTTACAAGATCATGAACTGTGCACACCCAGAGTAACTGATGGGTTGGAACTTACATCTGTGAGTAAGCAGGCTTGCTAATATGATGGTATTCTCTATACTGCTTATTGATGTTTATACACTTACTATTCATTCACTTTACAGCACAACTGAGATAACTGTGAAGTGTGAAGAAAAGTTGGCAGATGTAAAAGAACCTGAATGTGCAAAGAAAACTCTGAAAACTGTGAAACAATTAAATTCTGTTAAAGAAATCCCCCTCGTAACTGCAGAAGAATTTCAAAGTGTTCCTGGGTAAGTAAACATGGCTTTTCTTGGACCCTGTCATATGAACTTGGATGGCAAATGTAGGTTTGGGAAAGTGAGCTCTTGCAGAACTGAGACTGACCGAGATCATAGAATCTCAGACTGGTCTGGGTTGAAAGGGACCCCAAGGATCACAGAGCTCCAACCCCTTGCCACAGGCAGGGCCACCAGCCTCCAGGCCTGGAGCCACACGAGGGTGCCCAAGGCCCCAGCCAACCTGGCCTTAAACACCTCCAGGGATGGGGCACCCACCCCCTCTCTGGGCAGCCTGTTCCAGCCCCTGCCCCCTCTTTCTGGAAGGAACTTCCCCCTAAGATCTCCTCTAACCCTTCCCTCCTTCAGCTTCACTCCATCGCTCTTGTCCTGCCAGTGTCTGCCCTTTGAACAAGCTAATCCCCTATTCAAGATGTCTAGATGTTCAAGAGATGTCTTGAAATTTTAAATGTTCCACAGCTTTGTGATGATAACTCCAACTCACTTATATGCCATACTGGCAAACCTGAAATTTAAATTAATAGAGCTAATTAAGTTCTTTTTTTATATCTGTATTGGGAAAATCAGAACAAAGTGGCTAAAACCCAAACCTTGTATTTCAAAAGTTGCTTTGTGTGAAGAGAAATATACTGAGAACTGACATTTTTTTAGGAAAAGTGATAAACACAGTTCTCATTTGACCTTAGTTTCTGAAAACTTTGACTCTTGACTTACCAGTTTGTACTGAGACACAAACAGAAATCACACTTTTTAAAAGCAAAAGCACCTGCCACTAAAATATCCCAAACTTCTGGAATAGAAAGCTGTGGGATTTTTCCCCTGTTGTCAGGACTTGATTAATAGCAATCCCTGTCTGAAGTCTGTTGTGTGGGAATATCTCTTCTTAAATGGCATTTTGGGGACAATGACAAATACTTCTGCCAAAATGAGAAAATTCTCTTGATGCCTATGTCTAAATTGTTACCTAGACTCTATGCTTGGTGTGTTCCCTAATAACACTTGTTTCTATCAGAAATATAGGGGATTTTGAGTCTGTTTTACTCATGGCTTTCCTATAGCTTTCAAAATTTTCAGGTGAGTAATGTCCATTTTCTTCCACCAAATTGCTCAATCCAAAAATGAAGGAGCCTGGATGTTGAGCTAATAGTAGAACTGTTTCGTTTACTTCTAGTGCTTGCACCTAGTATTTTTATCCTGCAGATCATCTCTAGTATCTGGTGGATTTATTCCCTTAGGTACTTCCCTCCTGATACAATTTTGAAAAGGTGAAGCTAGGGCATGGGACTTGTTGGTGTTTATCTCTGCTGTGGCAGGAGAAGCAGACATAGGCCATTCCAGCCAAGTGTTTTAACTTCCTGTTAAAGCTATCATCCTCCCCAGTAAAACCTTGAAGTGCTTTGTTATCCTTCGGAGTGGAAGCATTTCCCCTGCTGTTGGTGGGTGGGGAGAATGGGGACAGAGGCCCAAAGGATACTCCTGCATAAACTGCCAGTTTGTGGAAAGTTTGTGTCTCAGACTGGGCTTGTGGGGCTATAGAAATATTTTTATTCAGTGGGAAAAGCATGTTTGTTCTGTGGAGAAGGATTTATGTGAGTTTTTAAATAGATCTGTAGACCCACCATTTTCTTCTGTTGCCTCGTGATCCTGTATTACAAGATTGGGGTGCTTTGCTAAGCTTGCTATTCCACATACTATTTAATCAAATTCAAGCAGCAAATGTTTGAAACACAGACTTGCTCACACCTAATGTACTCTCCTAGAAGAATGAGAATTGGGTTCCTATCCCTGTTCTCCAGGTCAGTACTGGTTCTGATGCAGGATCTCTTCATTCCTGCTGGCAATAGTAACAAGGACATTGCTGCATTTTCACACAGCTCTGGTCCTGGAGCCCTGTGGCCATGCTAGCACAGAACTGTAGCTATGCTAAGCTTGTTTAGGGACTTAATACAGCACAACTGTATGTATGTATTGCATAGGGGTTTGTATCCCATACCAGCTAGCTTTTGCATCTGCTGAGAGTCCCATTCCTCGCTCCCTTCCTGCTGCAGCTGTGACAGACTCTAACTGAAAAATCTAGCTGGTTTTCAGCCTCTGTGTGGAACATTAAGGAGAATCTATCCCTAACATTGTTAGGGCACTGGAAGGGATAGACAGTCTTCAGTGACTTCATTATCTTAGAGCTCCATGGCCGGTATCTAAGAAAGATGTGTGCTCTGTTAAAGGGCAGATGCGGAGCACCTTGATCAAATAGAACACTCTCGCACAGTAAGAAACCTGCAAATTATCTTAGCCTTCAAATCTGTTGCAGAAAGACACTTTTTTTTCCAAGGAAGAGAAAGGAAATGGCACGGTAGATGTCTCTGTTAACTTCGAATTCAAGGCAAAGGGAAACGCTTGCTTTATTCTGTCTTAAATTCTAACTAACGTGCTAGTCTGCACATTCATTATAACTCTCTGAAGTATCAGAAGATGGTAACATGTAGGAATACGTGTTTCTTTTAGCCTAAGGGAGCAGGGGCTGGCCATTAGGAGGTTTGTCTCTTTTTTTCAGTTGTATATATGTGATACATTGATGTTCTTTTCTTTGAAGAAAAGCATTGTGCTTTGGTTTTCATACCGGGGGGAGCGGGGGGAGGGAGAAGGCATCTTATGTTTTGAAAGGGGCTTTTGTAGATACAAAAAAATGAAATCAGGTCACTTGTTGAAAAAAGTATTAGTGTATGTATGGACTGAAATGAATATTGGCATTTATGGCTTTGCTAGTCATGGCTGGATAGAAACAAGATGAGTGGAACAGCAGGAGTTTTAATGATCATTAGTTATGTGTAGAAGGAAAATTCCAGTTGCTTTTGACAGAGTTTAGTTTCAGATCAAGGCACCTGCACTGAAGTGCTGTGACACTGAGTGCCCCCACTCCTGGCTCTTGTTGGTGAATGTTTGGTTGTTAAGGTCGATGGAACGAGAAAACGGCTCAGCTGTCTGGCTCCTAGTGGCATGTTCCAGTTGCCTAAGCAGAACTGTCTGGTACCATTGCAGATGCTCTTGTTCCTGAATTTTCTTTAAACCCTAGCACGTCTGCAAGCTCCTTGTGAGCCTCTTGGATGCCCCAGGACCTCAGGGAGCACTTGCTTCTGAGGTTTAGGCAACTGAATCCTGCTTTTCAGTTTCTGCAGCAGGATGAGCTGAGGTGTCTCTGGATCACTGTTACCCTGTTGTGGTGGTATAGCCCCAGGCTGGAGGCCAGACGCCCACCAAAGCTGTTCTGTCACTGCCCTTTTCAGCTGAATAGGGGAGAAAATGGCTATTGAGAGGCTCAGGAGTGGAGATAAGGACAGGGAGAGATCATTCCGCAAACAGTGTCACGGGCAGACCAAGCTCAACATGGATTAAAGGAAAGAAAACTCTCTAATTGATGGCACTGCCCTGCACCCCCAGTGACACCAGAGTTGGGTGATGAGAAGTGTGTCCAGATCTTAAAACACCTCTCCCCAGACCTCCCTTCTTCGCAGACTTCACCTTAGTCAGGATTTTGCTCCCTTCTTCCCCCACATTGTGGCAAGGGGAGGGGCAGGGAATGGGGGTTTGGGTCAGTTCCTCATGAGCTGTTTTCTTTCTTAGCCAGGAGGGGGTCATTCCTCACATCCTTCCCCTGCTGCACTGTGGGNCCCCCTTCTCACTCCCTTCTCTGGGGCACAAAGCGGCCGCTTGCGGTTGTTTCTCCTCAGGGGGATTCCCAGAGGCGCTGTGACCGGCGCTGATGGGCTCGGCCTTGGGCAGCAGCGACTCCGGCCTTGAGCCGGCTGGTGTTTGCTCTGTGGGGCCTGGGGGAAGCTTCTGGCTGCTCCTTGCAGAAGCTGCCCCTGCAGCCTCCTCCTCTGCCAGACCCCAGACATGCAAAACTATAGCACCACTGTTGACAACAATATAGGAACTTAAATAAAGGTATTTTATACCTATGCTCTTAATCTTCATAGCTCTGCATGTTCCCCTGTGAATTTATAAATAGAATAAGGGATGCAGATTGAGTAATAGCAGTTAAAGTATACAGGCAACCCCCTCCTGTGGTTATAGGTTATGTTATTTATGCAGAGTGTGACTGCATTTCGGGGGTTGTAGTGCTGCTTTTATTTGGCAAGTTGTTACCTGTGCCAAGTGGAGCGTTTTTATAAAAATGGCTGCACCTTCAACTTTGATATTTTTGATCAAGCCAGATTCAATACAGTTGAAAACCAACTACAGATAATTTAGTGGCAATTCAGACTGAAATTAGAGTGATTGCTTTGAATTCAGGGGTTTTTACACACCCTGTGCAGACTGTCTCCCTGGCAGAGACTGGCTATTACTAAAATCTGCAGCAAGCACTAATTTTTAGTTGGCAATCATAAAATGCCTGCCCACGCTCTTGTTTAGAATCTTGAATTTGTAGTTGATGAGCCACTTGTGCTTTAAATTCTCTGCATGTTTTCCAAAGATTGAGTCTTTGGCCTTCGGATTGAAGTGAGGGAAGAATTTCCTGTTCATTGATCTCTCCAGTTTCATTGTCCTAACAGCTGATGCCCTGACCCGAAGAACCCCATTTGTTCATAAAATGAATTGTAAGTTACACACATCTGCAAATTGATGCGGGACTGAATGTAAGCAGCCAGACTGGGTTTGTTGCAGCATCTGAATGGTGAGAACAGGGTAATTCCAGCTGCAAGACTCCCGTGGCTTTTACTGCTGTGTACTGGTTTTGGTTTGTGTTTAACTTATTGCTTGTCATACGAGTTTCAGATTTCATTTTTATATGATCTCTTCTAAGTTTGTAACATGCTCCCTTTTCCTTCAGTGAAAGCTTTTATGTCTATAAAGGCTGAATAGGCTTACTTGTAAGTATTCCAGTATTCTAGGTTTTTTTTATCTCTGTGCTTCCTGTACCTGTAGGCTGGTACTGACAGATCTTACAATCTTAGTACTAGTTTTATGAACTGCTCTGAAAGTTCAGAAAAGGGTGTGGCAATGTAGAACTGTGTATATAGCTCAGTAGGCTGCACAGCAAACTGCAGAAAATAATACAAAACTGGTATTTATTCATTAAGAAATGGCTGCAAGATCAAACACAGGTTGTTTATGATTATAATATAAACCAAATTGCACTGATAGACACAAACATTTCATTCTGGTTTTGGTTCACATAATGTTTTATGCAAAGCGGCTTGATTTAGGTTGAGGGAAGTTTGCATTTTTAATTTAAGTAGCATGCTCTAAAAGCAACCTTTCATTGTATTTTGAAAGGCTCCTTCCAACTTAAGCACTGGGTATTTTTTACTTCTTAATTTAGCTTTTTATTGTTACATCTTTCTGGCTTTTCAATTTTACTAAACCATTACAGAAGTGGACAAAACTAAGTAACTGTGTTTACTCATAGAATCATGGAATGGTCAGGGCTGGAAGGGACCTCAAAGATCATCAAGTTCCAACCCCCTGCCATAGGCAGGGACACCTCTTGCTAGACCAGGCTGCTCAAGGACCCATCCCACCCGGCCTTGAACACCTCCTGGGATGGAGCTTCCACAGCCTCTCTGGACTCCCTGCTTCATGACCCTCAGAGTGAAGAATTGCTTCCTAATATCTAATCTAACTCTCCCCTCTTCCAATTTAAAACCATTCCCCCTTGTCCTATCACTCCAGGCCCTTCTAAAAAGCCCCTCTCCAGCTTCCATGAAGGCGCCTTCAAGTACTGGCAGGCCGCTATAAGATCTCCCTGGAGCCTTCTCCAGGCTTAGCGACCCCAAGTCTCTCAGCCTGTCTTCATAGGAGAGGTGGTCCACTTCTAGACCCATTCCAACAGCCCCATGCCCTCCTTATATTGGGGACTCCAGAACTGGACCCAGCACTCCAGGTGGGGTCTCACGAGAGTGGACCAGAGGGGCAGAATCCCCTCCCTCGACCTGCTGCCACACTTCTTTTGATGCTGCCCAGGATAAAATTGGCCTTCTGGGCTGTGAGTGCACGTTGTCATGTTGAGCTTCTCATCCACCAGCACCCCAGGTCTTTCTCTGCAGGGCTGCTCTCTAGCACATCATCACATTGTCTCCCAGCCTGTATTGATGAGGAGGATCATCACAAAGCAGAAGAAAACACCTCTAACAAGGAATAGCATGTTCAGTTATGACCAATAAAAGTGTAAAGCTAAACACAGGGCTTAATTTCTTACTTTCTGGTTACTGACTTTTATTTTTATTTGTAGGTATATGAAAGGTCGTTTAAAATGTACTCAGATAAATGAAGTTGTGCAAGAAATTAACAAGGCCGTGGTGTCCAAGTACAAGATCTTCCATCAGCCTTTGAAAACTCTCAATCAACGTCTCAGAAGTCGGTACAGCAGGTTCTGGGAAGAAGAAACTAAGGAAACAACAGGTATTTCTTTTACGTTTCTTAGTACCACACTCATGGCATTTAGGTATTGCAGCACAAGTATAAAAATACTGGTCAAAATACTGAATGACAGCATGTGCTTTTCCTCTTATAGTGTAACTTACAGCATCTTATTCTCAGAAATAGTCCATCTAGGTACTCTGGCAGTTGGTGGAATGGTCTAACCTGTGGGAGTGTTTAAAACCATCAGTCCTGAAAAATTTTAGAAAACCTGCTATTGCTTAATCTCAGAGAACAGAAGGAGAAAAAAGAAAAAAATACATAGGCTTAGCAGGGTTTTCCTTCCCTTCCCAGCGTGTGGTGCCACAACCTAAGATGAATTTGGCCCTGAAGAATTCCTGCCCTCTATGGAGGGAGGAAGGACGCTTTTCAGTATGGAGCAATGAAAGTTCTCTTTCTCCTTGACATAAAGGGAGAAGAACAGAACTTGGATTCATCCCCAGATCAGACTCTGGGCCATAAGGAATATAAATATCTCATCACTATACAGAAATGGGTAGTCAATATAAAATCCAGTCACTACACAGTTTGGAACTCCTAGTTTGATAACCAATCCACACAAACTGTACTCAATTTTTTTTTAGCTCTGAAAAATTGAGGCTTTTAATTTCTCCACGTACCTAAGAGAGACACTCTTTATTTTCTTGTTTACATTGGAAAGTTCAGTTAGGAATCTAGGACATTGGGCATCAGAGGGACTGTTGTGCATGTGTGGTGGGTTTTTGTTTTGCTTTTTGCTGTGACTAATCATCTAGAAAGTCTAGAGAAAAGGTCTGGCAGGCTGTCAGATGGTTCGTATCTGGCCAGCACAAAATGATGAAGTGTCTTTATCCATTGTGTTCTTCAGGATGAGGTTATGCAGTCATTGATTTGTTTGCTTAAATTTCTGCTCTGACAGTGTGTCTGCTTAGGATTCCCAGTTTCTTAGACTGGGCTGATTGCCAACTGACCTCTTCCTCTGATGTCAAGAGGAGGAAAGATGCTGCCTGGTTTATCAGGGTAATTTCCCAGCCAGTAAGGTGATTCAGTTAGTAAAGCTCCTTAGTGCACAGAGCTGGTTCCAAACCACCAGACACCACCCTTTAGCCAGGTCTGGTTTCTTCGTAAGCAGGATTCTGCTGTGCTGCATGTTACTTCCATGAATTCTGGGAAATAGAGGAAGAAATTACACTCTGCGTGGACTTGGGACGTTGTGATGGTCCCCCAGATAAAACAAACCACAAAACCAACATGCAGGTTATCCCAAAGTTCCTAAGGCCACCTAAGTGTATTGCCCTATTACTGGCAACTGCAGACGGTCTCTACCCAGCTGTAGTTACATATTTAAGCACTTAAGCAGGTTTTTTTCTTTTCCTAATAAAAAAAAACTTGCTACTTTTCTTGTGTGAGTGAATTTGAGGTGTGCAAGCTCCTTTGAGATACCACTATAGTCCCCATCTGGGGAAAGACCTCTAGCTTTTGTCAGTTACTGTCTGTGGAAGGTTCTACTTCCTATTGAACCCCTGTGTCACCGACTCCCAAAATGGCCCAGTCTGTGAGGAAAACGTGGTCTGTTGTTCTTCATCTCTGAGCAGAATTTTGGGGAGCTCTGTGCTTATAAACAGCGTTCTGGGACCTGAGTTCTAATGACTGTCGCTTCCTTGGATGCTCCTTCAGAGTGGAGTGTGTGTCCTGTTAGATCGCTGATAAAATGAGATCTCAAAATGAAGTGTTTACCTAGAAACATTGATTTGCCTGTGTAAAGTGGCATTGTGCTTGTTTAATGAATAAATAAAAGCTTTCCTGGCATCTTTAGCTTACCAGTTAGCATCAGCTACCTTCCCCTTTGTAAACTGGAAGGACTCTCCAATAACTTGATAGGAAGAAGAGATGCTCCATCTTACCTGAGATGCTACTGCCTCTGCTTTATTTCAAAGGATAAAAGGAGGAGGGAGTATGCTCTCTTTTTTCGTGCTTGAACACCCCATGCCTTGCAGCTTCCTCTCTTAAGACATGGAAATGTGATACTTAGAGAAGAATATGCTGTTTCCTTTTATGTCCTCTCTTCCTCTATTGAAAGGTAATTGGGCTTTCCTTATACCATGTAACAGGAAATACTAAATGTGCAGTCATTTTACTAAAGCTGAGAAGTGTGTAGAGACTGAATATAAAATCACAGCTAGTGAATAGAGTGCTACCCTTGCCTTCTCCTATTAGCTTGTGCAAACTTTCTGTCGGGGTTCTGTTGATAGTGTGAGGCTGACCTACTGTCAGCTGTGTGTTTTTGGTCAGTGTGGAATTGTAAAGAAGGGGTGGTGTTGCTACTTCTGAGGCCTTAAGTGTATCCTACAACAAAGTCATTTCTATAGCAAAGTTGTCATTTGTTTTCCAGGTCTTTTTTTTGTTGTTGACGAGGACATCAAAGAGTTCACTAAACTGAAAGTGGATAAGCAGTTCCATAAGATCCTCACTATCCTTCGCCACTGCCACAGAGTGAGACACATTCAGGACTCCAGAGCTGTCCGCTACGTGATCTGCTAACAAGCCTTCCACACTCTGCTTACCCAAGATGCAGCATTATTTTGAGGTGCAGAGAGATTGTTGTCTGCAGAGAAAATTGTATGTGGGCACTTCTGCCCTTCCTGCTCATTTCACTTTTTCAAAAGCAGTAGTGAGCACCAAGAAGTGTTTTATTTCAGACCTCTGTCCTGAATTAGGAGTGGCGATATCAAATGCCCTTGATGTATTTGAGTTTTCAAAACGAAACAGTAAATTACAAATGCAAACCATGTAGGTGTTGTGGTTTTGCCCCAGCCAGCAGCTGAGCACCACCCCGCTCCCCTCTCTGGGAGAGGGGAGGGAAAAGAAAAACAAAGGCAGACCTTGCTGCTTGGGGTAAGGATAGCTTATTGGGACAGCAAAGGGAAGGAAAATGACAACAGTGGGATTTTACAGCACGGTATATGGAACTGGTGATACATGATGCATTTTCGCATGAGCATGACATCATTTGTATGGAATACCCCTTTGGTTAGGTGTGTCCTCTCCCAGCTTCCTGGGTGCCCCTCTAATTCTTCACAGCAGGGCAGCAAGAAAAACTGAAAAACCCTTGACTGCTTGGCAGTAACTAAAGCATTGGTTGGATGTGGGGGGTTTTATGGCTGGACTCAATGATCTAGAGGGTCTTTTCCAACCCAGGCGACTCTGAATCCGTGTGTTATCCCAACTCCCAAACATGGCACTGCCCCAACTGCTGGAAGGAAAATTAACTCTATCCTAGTTGAACCCAGGATACCAGCATCCAACTATCACCAACTGTGATTCTCAAAACCTCAAAAGGAGGAAAAAACCAACTCCTGCCACAACCAAGCCTACCCAGACCCCAGGTACTAAGAAAAAGGAACAAAAAAAAAAAAAGCCACGATAACTGAAAAAGAGAAATGGACAAAACTCTCTGGACTTTATGGTGAATAGCTGAAATGAAGGTTATGTTGTGTAGCACCAGGTGGTGGCTTTTCATATTAAGCAGAAGGCAATCTCTAGGATCCTGGCAGCACTCTTGCATGCTGACATTAAGTGATGCTTGGCCACTGTAGAAGCATGGATTAGTCTCTGGCTACAGTTTGCCACTACATCAGGTGTCAGAGGGCACGGTCACTACAAGCTTGCCTGATTCCATTGCTCTTTTTTTACTCCAGCCTTTAAATCTGCTGGCACAGATTCTGTGCCTGGCCAGAAGAGCCCACAGAGCTCCCATGGCTGTCTGTTTCCTGCCCCTAATGCTGCACTGGACTTTCCTGATCCAAAGCCCTGCCACTCTGAACACCCAAGCAATCAAACATTTTGAGAAGAGCAACTTAAATGATTGTGTTGTGCTTTACTGGGATAGCTGAGAGATAGATTCTGTAGTAAAATATACAAGGCTTGTGGTATACAGTGCAGTTTCTCACCAAACTGCACAACTCTGGCCATACAGCTCAGAGCTGTCCCAAAACTGGCCTGTCTCCAAAAAAAACCGTGTGTACTGGAGCTAAGTGCTCCTCCCCTCACCAGCACCCCCTTATGCTGAGCATGATGTAATAGCATGGAGTATTCTCTTTGGCCAGTTTGGGTCACCTGTCCTGGCTGTGTCCCCTCCCAGCTTCCTGGGTGCCCCCCACCTTCTTGTTACCAGGGAAATAAAAACAACTGTAAAGTCAGTGACTACTTGGCAACAACTAAAAACATCCATGTGGTACCAGCACTGCTCTCATCCTAACTCCCAAACAGGGCATTCCAACTGCTGCTAGAAAGAAATTAACTCTATCCTAGCTGAAACCAGGACAAATTATTAAGAAAGGGTCTCTTACTTCTCCACCATTATAATAGTTGCAACGTAGGACACCTATCTCAGTCTCATTTGCCTATCAGCAAGTTCCTTTTCAAGCCTGCCACAACTGCCTCATAAGCAGACAAAGCATTCCCTTGGACATGGTTCTGGGTCCATGTGGGACCTACACTTCTAAAGTTAAAGCCACATAACCATCTATCCTGGTTCAGGCCAGGACAGAGTTAACTTCCCCAAGCAGCCCACACAGGTGAGTGAGTTGCCTCGGGCTGTTCACCCCACCAGATGACATCATGCTGTAAAGTACTAGGTATAATCACCAAGTGAATTCTGGCACAGGCCTCAGCTACAACTACCTGGAAGGAGGTTGTGGTGAGCTGGGGCTCAGCCTCTTCTCACAGAGAACTGGCAACAGGACGAGAGGGAATGTGGCTGCAAGCTGCGCCACAGGAGGTTGAGGTTGAGAATGAGGAGAAATTTCTTCTCA
>VZTU01004787.1:4163-33890 GCA_013400835.1 Zapornia atra | reverse complement strand
TGACCCTTGGGGTCCCTTCCAACCCAGACCAGTCTGGGATTCTATGATTCCTGCCCCTTTGAGATGGGTCCTGCTCTCCATGGTGCTGCACTCCCTGAGTTCCACCCTCTCTCCTTTCAGAGCTGTGCTGTGTCACTTCTGCTTCAGAGTGTAAATCCCTATGTTGCTGCTGTGTTCTGTGCTGATTTATTTTCCCTAACAAGCTTTGGCCAGCTTGTAGGCAACTTCTGCTTCAATAAAAGCAGATCTTTGATACTGTCCACCCTCTCAGGTCTGTGCTGGTCAGCAAGTGTGCTCACCCAGGAGCTACCTGTGTGTTGGTAAAACCTTTCAGCCTAGAAATGGACCTGGTCCCTGTTCAGTAGCCACTTGGGAAACAAGCACAGACTTTTTTAACCCATCCTGAAACAGCCAGGCATCTGTGGGAGTGTCTTGAACCCTCCAAATGAGCCCCCCTTGTTTCCACTGCTTAGAGCAGGTAGTTCTTACAGGTTATGTGTAAATGGAGACCTCATGTTTTTAAAGGCGCTCAGCGTTAAGGTAGGGAACTTCTTTGCACTAGAATACAGCCCTCTGGTGGAGAAAGGCGGGATAACCTCATCCATGTCATAGAATCATAGACTGGTCTGGGTTGGGAGGGACCCCAAGGATCACAGAGCTCCAACCCCCCTGCCACAGGCAGGGACACCAACCTCCAGGCCTGGAGCTACACAAGGTTGCCCAGGGCCCCAGCCAACCTGGCCTTGGACACCCCCAGGGACGGGGCACCCACCCCCTCTCTGGGCAGCCTGTTCCAGCCCCTCACCACTCTCTCTGGAAAGAACTTCCCCCTAATATCTAATCTAACCCTTCCTTCCTTCAGCTTTAACCCATNCAGCCTCTCTTTGTAGGGCAGGTGTCCCTCAGGCTGCTGACAGACTCATCTTGCAGGAGAACACCACCTCTGGGTTCAGCTGTCTGCAGGTGCACACAGTGGAGTTCCCTTCAGGCAGAGAATTGGCAGGTGCTGCTGTCAAATGTTGGGCTTAGTGGGTTCAATCCCCTTAAAAGTAGAACTGAGGAGGTGGTTGTGTAGGCAGCAGAACCTGTGGCCCTGCTTTTTACAGATCTGGGCTTTCTGTCTCTCTTCCTCCCTTCACCCCAGGTCTTGTCCCCTTCCAGCACCCTTCACACCGTGCCTGGCTAACTGATGGCAGCACCAGCAGTGGCTGAGCTAAACTCCCTCTGGTTTGGCTGGGTGGTTGTGCTGTGGCAGCATGGGGAATGGAATGTCTCACAAGCTAAGCTGCCCTAACTTTCCCTTTATTTGGGCTTTCCCTGGGGGTGTTCAAGGCCAGGTTGGCTGGGGCCCTGGGCAACCTTGTGTAGCTCCAGGCCTGGAGGTTGGTGGCCCTGCCTGTGGCAGGGGGGTTGGAGCTCTGTGATCCTTGGGGTCCCTCCCAACCCAGACCAGTGTGTGATTCTATGATTCTATGAATTTACTTTGGGGGTTAAACTGGGGTTCAGCTGTCTATGCTGGGAGCTTTCTATCTATTCCTTGAGCAAGTTCCTGTGAGGTACAGGACAGGCTGTCAGCATGGTTAAAAACAACATCTCCCTTTGTGTTGCTGCAGAAAGGGGTTATTCCACTGCCCCTCCAAAAAGTGCTTTGTCTCCAGACATATGAGAGCAACACAGAGAGGAAGATTTGCACCTCTTCTTTGGGGCAGCTTTCATGTGCTAGACTCAAAGTCACTTTGCAGCACTGCAGAGGGCAGTAAAAGTGCATGTTTAATTACAGGCATACAAAAGGGAGCTCAGAGTTGCTTTACATTTGTTAGAAATGCCAGGAATCTCATTATACTTACTGATTGTGACCTCAGGAGCAACCCAGAGCTCCAACAAAACCCCCTCTGAGGCTGTCATCTTCCCCTGGTCTTTCCATTTCCAGTTTCACTTGATCTTAAGCCCATTATTGCAGGGAATGGGAGATAATAGTAACTTAACAGCAGACAGAGAGAAAAGTGGACTTCAGGAGGGGGGGAAAGAAAAGTCCCCCTGGCAGAGTACTGGGCTCCTGGCATTTTAAATGCTTCCTCTGGATAGCAGTATGGAGCTGAAAATGATGCTTGAGGAAGATGGGGGGGTTAATTCTGCAAAGAATAGACCAAACTTGGTTTTCTTTTCCTGAGGGCTTAAGATTCCCATGGAAAAAAATGGATTTCAGGATTTTATCCCCAGTATTAAGTATTTTTCAGACTATTCCTGACTAATATTCAGAATATTCCTGCCTACTGGACCTGTGTTCACTGGCATCTGTTAAACTGTGTTTGTGCCTCACACCTACCAAATTGTCAGGGCTCTCAAAGCCTCACTGTGTGAATTCAAATTGGAGTGCTGGATGTGAATCAGAGCAGCAGGGCATTAGCAGCTACTGAGAAGGACAGAGTGCTAGAGAAAGGAATTGAGAGCCAGTTAGTCTGATCCAGAGACTGCTTCTAGCTGCACATTGTATGCAAGGAGGTGGGCAAAGCTTGATTAAACAGATGTAGAAGAAATCAAATGACCTTATGGTGGTCCCCAGCACTTGAGTATGTAGCAAAAAATAAAAAAATATATAAATTTGAAGCCATCCAGGCTTCCCTGGAAGCAGAGTCACCCCTCAGGATGCTTCCTAGAGTCTCTGGAACAATGTAAGGCAAAGATCAGATCCCAGACTCACAGAGTCACAGGGTTGGAAAAGCTCTTTGAGATCATCCAGTCCAACCATTCCCCTCCTAAGCTAAACCAGATCCCTCAGTACCTCATCTACCCTTTGTTAAACACACCCAGGGAAGGGGACTCAGCCCCTCCCTGGGCAGCCTGTGCCACAGCCCCACAACTCTGCCAGGGAAGAACTTTGCCCTCCCAGCTGAGCTGACCCTGCCCTGGCCCAGCTTGAGCCCATTGCCCCTTGTCCCATCTCCTGTCCCCTGGCTGAAGAGACCCTCGCCCACCTCTCTGCACCCTCCTGGCAGGGCAGGGGAGGTGGGGAGAAGGTCTCTCCTCAGCCTCCTCTTCTCCAGGCTGAACACCCCCAGCTCCCTCAGCTGCTCCTCAGAGGATTTGCCCTCCAGCCCCTTCCCCAGCCTGGTTGCCCTTCTCTGGACTCACTCCAGGACCTCCATGTCCTTCTGATGGTGAGGAGCCCCGGTGGGTAACAGCCCCCCAGCACTGGCTAACAGAGACTGCTCTGAAGATGCTACCATGCATTCCATGCTCCCTTCATCACTCTGTCAAGTTACCAACATGACCAATTACAGCTTCTCAGCCCTTTGAGCACAAAGCTCCTGCTCCTCATTCTTACTGGTCAAACTAAATTGGCAGGAGCAGTCCTTACACTGGGCCAGGTATGGCATGGAGTGTAAGGCAGAGGGGTGAGGCTTTACCTGACTCAGTCTAGTGGGACTCTGATCACTCTGAGGATACCCATCAGGCAGCATTCTGACTGGGTCAGTCTCTCCTCCCAGTAGTAAACACAGCTGTATTCTAAGGATGGAAATATTTTAAATATAGATATAGGAAGGAAGGGTTAGATTAGATATTAGGGGGAAGTTCTTTCCAGAGAGAGTGGTGAGGGGCTGGAACAGGCTGCCCAGAGAGGGGGTGGGTGCCCCGTCCCTGGGGGTGTTCAAGGCCAGGTTGGATGGGGCCCTGGGCAACCTTGTGTAGCTCCAGGCCTGGAGGTTGGTGGCCCTGCCTGTGGCAGGGGGGTTGGAGCTCTGTGATCCTTGGGGGCCCTCCCAACCCATGCCAGTCTGGGATTCTATGATAGCTCATATTTTTTAACCTGGAGTGTTGATGTGCTTCCAGTGGATACCAGCATTCCTCCAAAGAATACTCCTGCCATAGATTAAGCCAGGTCTAATGCAGCTGCAGTACTGGGCTCTAAATGAAGAGTAGCTGGAAGGAATGACAAGTTCATGCAAATCAGCATTTGGGCTGGTTGAAGTAGTTGCTCTCCAGCAGGTGCTGAGCTCTTCAGAAGGGGTCTAGGGACAGGGATGGGCTTCTCCTGCTGTGAGGCATTTCTGCATACCAAGCTTCTGATAAAGAAAAGCTAGGGTATCACTCTGGGGAGCTCACATTGAGATCCTTGCTGTGCCTGCTGGGGAGAAGGCAGCTAAGCCAGGGACTCACATCCCTGCAGGCTCTGAGCTTTCCTTCAGGGAGGGTCCAGCCTCTTCTTGTGCCCAGAAAATATTCCTGGGAAGAACTGGTCACAGAGGAGTTGGGGCTTCTTCCCCAAAAAAGGTGGTGGGCTCAGTGCCCAAGTGAAGGGCCTCTACACCAATGCACCTGGGCAGCAAAGAGGAGCTGGAAGCTGCTGTGCAGCTGGAGAACTGGTCCAGTTGTCATCAGGGAGACATGGTGGGGTGACCCACAGCTGGATGGGTGTGCATCAACTCTTGGGGAGGGGTGGGTGTGGAAGGAGAGGTGGTGGGGTCAGCCCTGTGTCAGCGGGTGTTTGGAGCCTGATGAAGGTGATGATAGGGTCAGGTGTTTGGGGGGAAAGCAGCAAGGCAGGTACCATGGCAGGATGCTGTTACAGACCCCCCCAGCCAGGATGAAGAGGTAGATGAAACACTCTGTAAGCAGCTGGGAGGAGTCTCGTGGTTGTTAGTCCTTGTGAGGGGCTCCAACTCTGCAGTCAGCTGCTGGAAGTGCCAACACAGCAGAGAGGAAACAGCTGAGGCAGTTCCTGAAGCACATGGAAGAGGTCTGCCTTAGACTGCTGCTGAGGGAGCCCAGCAGAAGGAGGTATTCAAAAGCCCTGAGGATGTGGTGCTTAGGGACACAGGTTAGTGGTGGACTTGGTAGCAGCAGCCTAACAGTTGGACTTGATGCTCTTAAAGGTCTTCTCCAAACTGAATGACCCTGTGATTCCATGAAGTCTTTGTTTCTACATCAGGAACTGGACTCAGTTTGGATGGTGCTAAGTTGTTCTCTCCAAAAGCCTCCTAATGAATTCCCAATTCTCCAAGTGGGATTGGGTAGCATGCTGTAAGATAGACTTTGTCTTCCAGGACCAACCTGCTTGAAGTAGAACCACAAGTAGAATTTAGGCTCTTTGCTGGAATTCAGCATTACAGGTTTGTTTTGGGCTTGTTTTTATTAGGGAATTCCTCTAAAAAGCCAGGAAAACCCAAGGAAAGTGTCTAAAATGTGACTGGAAATGTGGCTTCTGTCATTGATGTGCCACAAGTTAAAATGGGTGTTGATTGGGGGGGGGGGAACCACATCCCTGTGGGCTGAGTAAGTGTGTCTGACCATCAGCAACAAACCAGCCCCCTTGTGTGAACTTTGCTGTGTACCAGCTCACAACACACTGCAGCCCAGAGCAGCCTTTTCCCTTCCAGAGCCTTATTGCCCTGAGTTCTGCTCCCCACAAGGATGCAGATGGCAAAAAAAGGGAGGATCCCTTTAAGAGCTTGATAGGTTAAGTCAGGGAAATTCATATCTCCCACACCAGGCCAAAAAATATGCTGGCAACTGCTGGGAAAATGACAACTGCAGTGTCTGATTGCTTGTCAAGTCAATGAGGCTTTTCTCTCCTTGAGCTGGGAATTGATTTGCAGGGCTTGGTGAGCTGAGAAAATCAGATGCCTGACCTAATGGTCACCCCCATTGGTATCTCATTGTGGCAAATACTCTCTGCTGCAGTCCATTCAAGTGATTGGCACTGACAGCTTGGATGGATATTGTCAGTTGACAGGGCTTTGCTCCCTGCCTGTGCTCTGAAAGCCAGGCTGAGCCATCCCTTCCCCAGCACGCCCTGCCACCAGAGGGGAGGTGATGGATGGGTGGATGAATGCATCCTTCTCCCCTGGCATCTGCAACAAAACCCCAGCCCAACCCCAGCCCTGCAATGATATGCTAAGTAACTCCACACACAGGCATCTCACACTCCCAGGGAGCCTGGAGGCAAGCTGAGCAAGGAGCACCCTGGCTGGATTCTTTTTTTTTGGGGGGTGTGGGGGTGTTTTTTGGGGTAGTCATTAGGAAATTTCATGGAAAATATAAACCTGCCCATTTGATAGGGATAAATCTCCATGCAAAATGGGAAGTTCCAGTGTTTTCCAGTGAGGTTTTGCTGCCAGCTCATGCATGGAGAATAGCCTGAAAGACATGCATGCCATTAAGGGACCCAGAGAGGGGAGCTGCAGAGGGAACAACACAGGCAGTGGGGGATGTGGCCTTTGCTAGGGCCAGCTGGTGTCTGCTCCTGGGCTCTCTGAGGGCACCAGACCATTGAGAGAGGTGGGGTGAAGGGGGGTGAGGGGGGAAGAAAACACAGCAGCTTCACAGAAAGCCAACCAAGTCTATGGGAGAAACCCCTGCAGCTCCTAGGTAACACCTTCCCTCCCCACCTCTCCCCCTCTCTGGGCACTCTGAAGATGCAGCTTCCAGCTCCACAGAAGCTTCTTGTTTTCCCACATGGGATGGGAATGATGCAAAGAGCAAGTGTGCAGAGCTGCTGGGGAGCCCAGCCAGGGAGCCAGGTGCTGCTGGGCTGTGACACTGAGGCTCAGTGGTTCAGGAGGGAGGGTGGTGCAATCCCACTCTGTACCCAGCACACCACAGCTCCCTGGAGGCACTGGTGGCTCAGGAGATCCCTGTCTCTCTGCTGTGTTTCAGAGTGGTTTAGCCCCAGGAGGAAAAGCTCAGCTGCTGGCTTTAGTCTAGAAGAGCAATTTCTCCACATCAGCTTGAGAAACCTTCCTGTGTTTCTGAACAAGGAGGGTGAAACTGGAAAGAGAACTGCAAGAGTTCTCTTAACATGAGGCAGCAGTGGCTCTGGCAGCTGGCAAGGCCAATGGGATCCTGGGCTCCATCAGCAGAGGGGTGGCAGCAGGGACAGGGAGGGGATTGTCCCTCTCTGCTCTGCCCTGGGGAGGCCCCAGCTGGAGTCCTGTGTCCAGAGCTGGGGCCCAACACAAGGAAGATGTGGGGCTGTTGGAGAGGGGTCAGAGGAGCCACGAGGATGCTCAGAGGGCTGGAGCAGCTGCCCTACAAAGAGAGGCTGAGGGAGCTGGGCTGGGTCAGCCTGGAGAAGAGAAGGCTGTGGGGGGACCTCATTGCAGCCTGCCAGTCCCTGAAGGGAGCAGAGGAACAGGAGGGGAATCAGCTTGTTCAAAGGGCAGAGACTGGCAGGACAAGGGGGATGGATTAAAGCTGAAGGAAGGAAGGGTTAGATTAGATCTTAGGGGGAAGTTCTTTGCAGAGAGAGTGGTGAGGGGCTGGAACAGGCTGCCCAGAGAGGGGGTGGGTGCCCCATCCCTGGGGGTGTTCAAGGCCAGGTTGGATGGGGCCCTGGGCAACCTTGTGTAGCTCCAGGCCTGGAGGTTGGTGTCCCTGCCTGTGGCAGGGGGGTTGGAGCTCTGTGACCCTTGGGGTCCCTTCCAACCCAGCCCAGTCTATGATTCTATGATTCTAAGAGCTCCCTGCCTCCCCTCACCCTTGGCTCCCAGTGCAGTCAGTGTAGCACAGCATGTGGGGGGCTCCCTGCTTTGCCTCTGGTCATCTCCCTGGCCAGCTGCAGTCTGCTGGCACCAGGCTGGCCCTGTAACACTCCCCTGCCTGGCTCCTTAGCTGCTGGCTGAACCAGCCTTAGGGGGAAAGGGCTGAAGAGCTGCTGAACAGGGAAACCAAGAGGACTTTGCAGGGTGTTTTGGTCTGAAAACAGAATCACAGGTTGGAAAAGCCCTTGAAGATCATCAAGTCCAACCATTCCCATCCTAAGCTAAACCAGATCCCTCAGTACCTCATCTACCCTTTGTTAAACACACCCAGGGAAGGGGACTCAGCCCCTCCCTGGGCAGCCTGTGCCACAGCCCCACAACTCTGCCAGGGAAGAACTTTGCCCTCCCAGCTGAGCTGCCCCTGCCCTGGCCCAGCTTGAGCCCATTGCCAGACCTCCTCCCAACCCCAGATGCATCCCTGAGGTTCTGAAGCCCCTCCAGGGAATCACTTTCAGTCTCTTTATGATTAAGAAAGCTTCACCTAAAGATGCTCCTCTTCCTTGTGGGGCTTTAGACTGATTATTCCCCCTTCACCCCACCATGGGCATGGTGGAAAACAATGGAGCACTGGAAAACAATGTCAGCACCTTATCATGTGGCTGGACCAAGACCACCAATCCAGCCAGCAGATGCACTTGGCATGGGAAGCCTGCAGCCCATTCATTAACTTCTTCCTGGTGCTTTGCCCTTGGAATCTCTGTGCAGTGAGTCTTAAACAAGGGAATGTTTCCCCTCCTCTCTTGCCAGAGCCATGGTTTAGGCTCTTAGGAGTGCAACAGTTCAAGATACTAAGGCTGGCAGTGCTGCTCTGATTTAATGTCCATTTGTGATGCACCAGCCCCTTCCTGGAGGCCAGCCAGCCTTGTGCCTGGAGGAATTACATGTGGCCTCTCTTCTCCAGCTTGTGGGAGAAATTTTCCAGCCTGGATGAGTTTTTGCATGGAGCTTGGGGCTGCTTTGTTAATGGTGAGTCATCTGGGGGGCTGTTGTGCTAAGATCCTCACCCTTGCAAAGGGGGAAAACACTCCAAAGAGGGGTGAAGTTGTGTGTGAGCAGTGTAACAATGCCTGGCTGCTGTAAGGTTTCTGCCTTGGTCTCTCCCCCTCTTCCTCCTCTCTGATCTCCAGCCAACAACATGCTTCTGCTCCTGATGCTGTAGCCTCTCTTGTTGTTGTCAGGCCCTTTTGTTAGCCACATAACTGGGAGGCCAGCCAGCTGATTTAGCTCAGTAAAGGTCACAAAAAGAGCCAGTGAGTACAAAAACTGAGGACCAGGAAGCTGAGAGAGTGCACTGGAGATGCACAGAACCTCTTCAGGTTGGGTGGAGCTCTGCCTGAAGGCAAAAGTTCTCTTCTGGCAGAAGCAAACCCAACAGCTTGTCATGGGGAGGGAAAAATCTTGCTGTTCTTCTGCTCCCAGCTCTGCTTTCCCTTCCTCTCCCCTGGGCCAGCTCTGGCACACCTTGAATCAACTGGCAGAGCAGGGAGAAAGCCACAGGGGAATGAAGAAGGAGTTTGCATCTCAAAGGGATCTGAATCCACACAGCCAAGGGTCAGTGTGAGGGAGGGCTGGGGAGAGAGGTGGCACTCAGGCTGTGTGGGCTGAAGGTGCTGCAGTGTGGGTAAACTGAGTCCATCCCCAGGGTGGTTGGGCGAGTGATGGATGAGCATCCATCATCCCTGCCCTCTGACCAGAGATGGAACATGAAGATAGCAGGTAGCCAGTACTGCTGGAAGGCAGGTTAAGGGCAGAAGCATGTTCTGGGATTTCTCTGGTGCAATCCCCTACCTTCCAGCTATCTGTGGCTTCAAGGCTTCCTGAGTTAGAGGTCCTGCTTTGGTGTTTCATGGCCCTTGGCATGCCTTCTGCTGGCAAAGTGATTTAATGGTGTCATGGAACCTATCAACACCACAGTGCTTCCACACTCTGTCTTCTTACCAAGCCCTGACTGCATCCCATCAGCTGGGGAGCTGCTTTGGCAGGGGGTTGGACCCCATGATCTCCTGAGGTCCCTTCCAGCCCCTGTGATCCTGTGATTCTATTGCCATGGAATAGAAATACTGTCATGAATGGCTGAGTTTGGGGTCAGGGTCAAGGGCACAGACAGATCAGCTCTGGTGAACTTTGCTGGGGTGGGACAAGAAGCTTCTGCTCACTGCTCACTGCTTCCTGGTGTGTGGAAGATCATGGCATGAAGATGCTGAAGGGCCTGGAGCATCTCCCCTGTGAGGACAGGCTGAGTGAGCTGGGGCTGTTCAGCCTGGAGAGAAGAAGACTCAGGGGGGACCTAATTAGTGTTTATAAATATCTTAGGCAGGGGATGCAGGGGGAATTGGCCAGCCCCTTCTCAGTGTCTGTGGGGACAGGACAAGGGGCAATGGCTGTAAACTGGAGCACAGGGAGTTCCACACCACCCTGGGGAAGAACTTTTCCCCAGTGAGGGTGAGGGAGCCCTGGGACAGGCTGCCCAGGGGGTGTGGAGTCTCCTTCTCTGGAGAGATTCCAGCCCTGACCTGTCCTAGGGACTCTGCTTTGGCAGGGGGTTGGACCCCATGGGCTCTGGAGGCCCCTTCCATCCCCTGTGACTCTGTGATGGCACATCCAGCAAGGACTGTGTGCCAACTTCCCAACCAACCTGTGAAGCCTGCTGCCTTGTTCCTGCCCTGTCCTTGGCACTTGGCATGAAGGTGCTGGGCTGTCCCCAGCAGCCCAGATGTGTGTCCCCCCTGCCTGCTCTCCTGCCTGCCTGGAGCCACTGGAGCAGCAATGCTTTCAGCGCTGCATCCACCTCTGCTGCAGCTTGCCTGCTGAAGCTGAAAGGCCTCAAAGAAGAATCCTCTCTGGAGCATTGAGATGGAGACAGATTGCTTCTCTCCTGCAAGAAAGGAAAGCAAAGTCTTGCCTGCACCAGCCACAGCTGGGTTGGAGTGGAAGGTGCTTGTTTCCAGCCATGGCTCAGTCCCTGTGGGTGAGGGAGCAGCAGAGCTCTGCAGTGAGAACTCCCTGCCAGGATTTGCATTGCTCTTTGCCATGTGTTCAGTGAAACCAGAGCAAACCTGTCCATGGGCACTCCTCACCTCCCTTTAGTTTCTCACCAGATTAAAGCAACCAGGTAGGAGTCTGGTTTGAATACAGTGCAGGAGTGGCTGTCCCTCCACTTGCTCCAGGGTTTCTATTAGTTTAATGAATTGCTTTAAATTAACATCTGGTTGAATGGGTGCAACTCTTTCATGTAGATGTCACCTGAGGCTACTAGATAAACAAGAGGTGAGGTGAGAGGACCTTCACAGCCCTACAGAACCCTGTATGAATGAACTGAGGTCTATTTTTGTCTTCACTCTCCTGCCTTTTAAAAGAAACCATAAGGTGGCTGGAACCACTCTCAGCAGAAAGACAGGGCCAGGGAGCAGGTGGAGAATGCCAGGAGGTTCTTCTGGGAGTACCTGGGAGTGCCTCATCCCAAAGCTGGGGGAGCTGCCAGCAAGCTGCACATGTGCAGCACATGAATGGCTGAAAAGAGGAAAGGCTGCAGGGCTGAATCCCAGTCCCAGTTCAAGTCAGTGGCAAAGCTCCACTGACAAAGGTTGGCCCTTGGCCCTGAATTCATTTGTTCCAAGGCTTTGCTTGTGCAATTCTTAATCTGTGCTGATGAGCAATGATTGCTACAGGAAGGGAAAAGCACAGAGGAGGCAGCAGCAGCAGCAGCACAAGAGCTGTGGAATCCACCCTGACCCTGCCTGGACTCAGCACCTCACCACACTGTTTCACTCTGTGCCTTGCTGGAGGGGAGCATCCTCCCTGTGCCAATGCCACATCAAAGGGCAGTGTGTGGTGCATGAGTTCAGCATCCCAGGGAAGCAGACAGCAACAGCCTGAGCTGTCTGTGGAATGAGCTGGGCTATGGGACTGCAGCCCAACAAAGGCTCACGTTCCTTTTGAAGCTGTTTGGGGAGAGGGGAACTCTCCTCAGTGGGGCAGAGGGATTCAGGGACCCCCCCCTGTAGAGCAGAAATGCACAACAGCCATGCATGGGCTTTACACACCCATGCTTCCCCCAGAAGCTGGTGACCAGCAGCCCCAGTTACAGATGGGGAAGCTGGAAGCACAGGAGTGACTTGCTCAGTGCCACATGGGAGGTTAGGGGCAGGGAGGGGACTGCTTCCCTGGCTGCTCTTCTGCCTCATCGTTCATCTGGCAAGGCAAAACTCACCTCCTGCTTCAGGCAGTAGATCTCTTAACTACTCCAGATACTTCTTTTTCATACCATAATCTAAATAATGGATTCCAGCTTGCCCCACTTCTTTCTGCCAGGTGTGAACAGTGTCATTCTGGGGTGACTGGTCTGGGTGTTGATCCTTGCTGTTTGTGTGGCAATGGGGTATTGATACTGACTCTTCCTAATGCTGTTTCCATGAACCCAGTCATCTGGGAAGCCTTTCAGGTAACATTTCTTGTAAAGATGGTGGAAGAAACTGAAGAGTGATGGGTTCAACATGTTCTTGGACAACCAACTAGGAGCTCAGGAGACATCCACAGGAAAGGAAGGCCAGTCTTCTGTCAAACAGTGGAGACACTGAAAGGCTTGGAATGTTTTGACTCTGCTGACAAGAAATTGCTGGCATTTGCCAAGAAAATTGGGAAGATACTCAGTGAAGAGCACAGCCCCTGCCTTTCAAGCTGGCTCTTAATACTGATCCGTGCCTTATTTGTTGCCAGGATTAATTAATAGGGGGCTTGCCTGAAAGGAGAGCAGGCTGGAGAAGGTGAGTGTGGGAGACAGGATCTGCAGGCCCACCAGGCAGTCACAGAGTCACAGGGGTGGGAAGGGGCCTCCAGAGCCCATGGGGTCCAACCCCCTGCCAAAGCAGGGTCCCTAGGACAGGGCACACAGGTCAGTGTCCAGACAGGGCTGGAATCTCTCCAGATTTCACACAGCCCTGTTAAACAACATCAGGATATAAGGAGGTTTCTTTTAGAGCTCTCTTGAGCTGTAGCCAGTACTGCAACTGAAACTCTTCTGAAAAAAGGGAAATCAAGCAAAGATGGTTATGAACACTCAGGGGAGGTTGATGCTGTCTCATTTTGCTGCTCTCAGTGGCTCATATCCTTAGTTTAAAGGAGATATAAATCTCATGTTTATAAATGAACAGGCATCTCCTGTGGCTGAGGTATGCTGATCCCCCTTGGCTTCTGGCCTGTGGTTCTGAAGCACCTCAAGCTTGCAGCTACTGGGGAACGAGCCACAGGACAAACCCAGCACAGCTCTTCAGTCTGCAAGTCACCAACCCTGCCAAGGCATGGCAGTGGTCACCTGAACCCCCCTGGGCAGCCTGTCCCAGGGCTCCCTCACCCTCACTGGGGAAAAGTTCTGCCCCAGGTTGGTGTGGAACTTCCTGTGCTCCAGTTTACAGCCATTGCCCCTTGTCCTGTCCCCACAGACACTGAGAAGGGGCTGCCCATGTCCCCCTGTGTCCCACCCTTCAGCTATTGATCCCCATTGATCAGATCCCCTCTCAGGCTTCTCTCCAGGCTGAACAGCCCCAGCTCCCTCAGCCTTTCCTTGTAAGGGAGGTACTCCCTCTCTGGAGAGATTCCAGCCCCGTCTGGACACCACCCTGTGTGCCCTGTCCTAGGGACCCTGCTTTGGCAGGGGGTTGCACCCCATGGGCTCTGGAGGCCCCTTCCCACCCCTGTGACTCTGTGACTGCCTGGTGGGCCTGCAGATCCTGTCTCCCACACTCACCTTCTCCAGCCTGCTCTCCTTTCAGGCAAGCCCCCTATTAATTAATCCTGGCAACAAATAAGGCACGGATCAGTATTAAGAGCCAGCTTGAAAGGCAGGGGCTGTGCTCTTCACTGAGTATCTTCCCAATTTTCTTGGCAAATGCCAGCAATTTCTTGTCAGCAGAGTCAAAACATTCCAGGCCTTTCAGTGTCTCCACTGTTTGACAGAAGACTGGCCTTCCTTTCCTGTGGATGCCTCCTGAGCTCCTAGTTGGTTGTCCAAGAACGTGTTGAACCCATCACTCTTCTGCCTGACCTATCCAGACTCCAGACACCTTTATTTCATTCAGTTTTCCCCCTGTGTTCCATACCCTGAGTTATAATTGGAACAGGATACAACCAAAGCATTTGCAGAAATGATACCAAAGACCAGAGGCTGCAGCAACACCCCTTTCCCTGGTCAGGCCAGACATGTCCCTGTGACTGGACACTAACTGTAGCCCTTCTGCAGCACCTCCTTCCCAACACCCACAATGCCCTGTCAAGGTGCTTAGAGTGCCCCCCAGTCATTAGTCACTACAGCTGGGGGATATGAAGTCTGAATTAACTAATTAAAACAAAGGCAGAGGCTGGTGACAGTGGGGACTACCCCTGAGAGCAGCTTACCAAGAGCCATGCTGAATCCCTTCAAGTCTCTGGATGAAAAGAAGGTGTCTTTCTCTTTGGCTTCTGTGGCCACAACTGCAGAAAATCCCATGTCCCATGTTATTCAGGAGATGAAGCTCAGTGATTTTGGTAGCCCCAGGCTACTGAGAGGCAGCACAAGTCTTAAATGCAATGTCACCTTTCATAGAATCATAGAATGGCATGGGTTGGAAGGGACCCCAAGGGTCCCTATGATCCAGCTCTATGATCCATGGGGTCCTTTCCAACCCAGACCAGTCTATGATTCTATGATGATTCTATGGGGCCTCACAAGGGCAGAGTAGAGAGGGACAATCCCCTCCCTGATTCCCCTCATCCCCTCTCCAGTCACCTTGGTGGCTCACTGAAGACCCTCTGTAGTGCTGTGGGCGGCCTGTGTCACTGGTGACAAGGCACAGTGTGCTCTAAACATGGCAGTTTAATGTTCTGAGTGCTAGGACATCTGCAATCACCTCCTTTTTATCGTGTACTTGTGCCCCAACCGCAGCACAACACACCAGCATAGGCAGAGCCCGATATACCTTACAGGGTTCGCTTAGGGTTTCTAACTCAGGCCTAGCCTGGGCCTCTCAACCAGAACGTGAGTGAAACACATTGAGTGATCCCATTAATATAAATAGCCCGAAAGTTAAAAGCAGGGCGGGGTGAAAGGACTCTCGATACACTGCCTGCCGCGGCCCTGGAGTCAGCAGGTGGCATTATAGAACAATCAGAAATCACCAGACCTTCCCCCTCTTCCCGCCCGCAGCCCCAGGCCCCAGGCCCACAGGGGGAAGGAGCATGAAACCCGCCTCTTCAGAACACAGGGAAACACACAATGAGCGGTTGCCAATTAGGGCCGGGGCTATTGTCTGCTAAAGGTCAAGTCTTGGCCTTGCTCAAATCTTTCAAGGCTGGGCTCCAGTGAGATTGGAGTTTGATGTATTTAATGCAGTAAAGTTGCTTGGCCCTACGCAGGGCAGAGCCAGCCTTTCCCCTTCCCCAGTATTCCCCAGGCTTGGATATACGTGCTGGGAAACCTCAGGCAGGGAGGAACCTGGCTTTTTAATCTCCTCCCTCCCTGTAGGTATTGTGGAGGAACCTGAGTTGTTGGCAGGGTGGTAGAAAAGGAGGTGGTTTGGCAACGTGGGCAAGGGGAGGGTGTATGGGACTGGGGTTTGTTTTATGGTCTCCCAAGAGATTTTCTTGATGACTTTGGTGGTACATGTTTTTACAGCTTACTACTTTTAGTATCTGTCACTTGAAAAGAATAGATGGTCTAGATACAAGGGGGAAAAAAACCACCCTGTGCAAGCAGCAACACGTAACCAACAAAGGGAAAACTTTCCCATGAAACACCCTGGTAATGGGGATGTGGCAGGGTGCTCAGGGAATTGCAGGTTAAGGAAAGGCTGAGGACCTTCTGGCCAGCTTTTGGATCCAGAGGCTGAAGATGAGAACCTTCGAGCTTCCTGGGGTCAGACCTCAGTCCAATGGCCATGCCAAGACACTGTGCCTTCCAGCAGCCACAGCTGGCAAGGTGCTCTTCCCAGGCACTGAACCAGAAATGAAGAGGTCCGTGTTTGCCTACAGCCCTGATGCTGCAACTGCTGCTACACAGCAGAATATTGCCTGGCAGGGCTCTGTGTGATGCAGAGGTGGGGTTCGGGGTGATGCAAGGGCTTTGACCTGCACAAAGGCAGAGATTAATTCCTACACACACACACTTTCCAGTGCACCCTCTGCTTCTCCATGGGGGGCGGGTGTTTACTACATTGGATGGCAATTTTTCTTCCCTGGCCACTGTCACTGGTGACTGTGGTGTCCCCAGGGTCTCTGGGCTACATAGAATCATAGAATGGCATGGATTGGAAGGGACCCCAAGGAGCACAGAGCTCCAACCCCCCTGCCACAGGCAGGGCCACCAACCTCCAGGCCTGGAGCTACACAAGGTTGCCCAGGGCCCCAGCCAACCTGGCCTTGAACACCCCCAGGGACAGGGCACCCACCCCCTCTCTGGGCAGCCTGTTCCAGCCCCTCACCACTCTCTCTGGAAAGAACTTCCCCCTAATATCCAATCTAACCCTTCCTTCCTTTAGCTTTAATCCATCCCCCTTGTCCTGCCAGTCTCTGCCCTTTGAACAAGCTGATTCCCCTCCTGTTCCTCTGCTCCCGTCAGGGACTGGCAGGCTGCAATGAGGTCCCCCCACAGCCTTCTCTTCTTCTACAGTGTCCCTTCAGGAGTGCAAGCTCAACTTTTAAACCCCTGCACAAGGAAGGGCTGACCTGTTGTTTCCACCAGCAGAACAATTGGAATGAGCTCAGGGTGACCCTGGAGAGGACCTCAACCTCCCTTTAACCGCTGGTGACAACAGGCACAGCTGGCACTGGGCACTGACCCCATACTTGTGTGGTCACCAGTGCACTATGTGACTGTGTGAGGGTGTTTTCCAGTGGGCATTGGCATGGAGCTGGATCACAGCCCAAATTCCTGGTTAAACCCACAGTTCCCAAGTCTGAACTACCTGTGCTCTGTGTGTGTGGTCTGGAAAATTTACAGGTCTGCTTGCAAAAAAAAAGAAGAAAAGAAAACCCCACTAAAATGATAGTATTTGCCCATTTGTTGCCATGGTGATGAAGGAGTGTGGGACAAAAGGAAAATATTCCAGTTGCCCCAGGGCCTGTGAACAAGCAGAATTGGAAAGAGTTGGTGAGAATGTGCTGCTAATTGTAACCAGAAACACAGTAGTCAGCCACCACCACAGCCACCATCAAACCCTCTTTCATCTTCAGCCATGGCAAAAGGACATCCTCTGAGAGCTGGGGGACAGCTGGACTTCCACTGTACCCCGCTGGAATTGGGCCATGCCCCTTGCTCCGCCCCCCCCCGAGGTATTCCTTCTCCTAACGTTATGGATAACCTGGAATGGGCAGATCTGGAAGGAAGGGTTATCTCAGCCCTGCCAGGGCTTGCAGGGAAGCTGGAGGGTGAAGGCTGTGCTGCTGACTCCCAGAGATAACAGGTGGAATGCAACAGTCCCCCAGCTTCTCTCTGCCCTAATTTTAGTTGAAGCCCTCAAAAGCTGCTGCTGCTGGACCCTTTTACCCTCCTGGCCTGCAGACCCTTCTAGATACAGCCCCTTCTTGCCAGCCTGATGCTGCAGAAGAACCCAAGGCACTTCACAACTTCCAGGTCTGACAGCATGGAAAAAAATGCATACTGGTGTGTGTGTCCCCCCCCTCTAAATAAAACCCCTTCCCCCATGCATTTTTGGCAATAAGGAGGCACATGCTGCTTCCTGGGTAGAGAATATGGGCTGAGAAATTAATTGTAGTGGTTGGTTCTCATTCTGTAGGTGTACAACAGTTGGCATGAGAAGCATCTGCACCTCCTGCAAGTCCCTCCTCAATGATGTGGAAGTGACAGGTTTAATTTAAACCATGGCTGCTCCTAGCTAGCTTAAAAATAAAAGAACACAACAGTAGAACCACCCAAACCAGTCCTGGTGTCTTGGCCCTGTTTGGTACCTGCACAAGAGAGATGGGAACGTGAGGCCCACTGGCAGAGCTACGTAGGCTGTGAGCTTTCCAGAGGCTGTCTGATCCATGTGTACCTGGCTCTTCTGAGGAAGTGTTTTCCCTGCCTCAACTTAAGCTCTTCTCATTGCAAGAACCCTTGTGATGATGGTGCAGCCTTCAGATCAAGTCCATCATCATGAAAACCCTGGTACATGCAGCAGGCAGCAGCAAGGGTGCCCAAGCACAGTGGGGTTTTTTTGAGGCAGGATCATACAGCTTGTGCTACAGAAAATGGATTTTTCAAGCAGCAAAAGGGCAGCAGGTTAAAAAATGTGCCCAAGTGAAATGCTGTCTTGTTGGTGTAGTTTGAAATGCAAAGCTGGTCAATATAAAGCTCACAGGATCTGGCTTGGAGTTGTCAGAGATGGAGGAATACTTATCAGATAAATCTCTGCCAAAGCAGATAGAGGCCCTCCTAACAGAGGACTGGCTCTCATCTTTCATTGTTCTTTCTTCCCTTAACCTGATCTTTGATCTCAGTTCCTGTTAGAAGTAACTGCAAACAGGGGTGAGGTTCTAGGCCACTACCCAGATGTTGAACACAGCGAGGTCCCTGCCACTGACAGCCCAGCAGAAAAGGGACACAATGCAGGGGTAAAGCTTAATAACAATCACCATTTTCAGGAAAGAAGACACAGCTTTTCCATTTCCTGCAGGATCTGTCACATCTGAAGTCAATCAGGCTGCTGGAAATGGGGTTCACAACATTGCCTTCAGAATGATCCAGCCCAAGGACCCACAAGCCAAGCTGATGTTTAACAAACACAGGTGTCCAGTTCACCTACATTACATTGGTGTCCATTCCACCAGCAAGTTCTTGACAGAAATGATACTGGAATAACAGATATGGCAGAAATTGATCCTATGACAGGGTGTTGTCATGATTTATCATAGAATCATAGACTGGTCTGGGTTGGAAGGGACCCCAAGGAGCACAGAGCTCCAGCCACATGATAAGGTGCTGACATTGTTTTCCAGTGCTCCATTGTTTTCCACCATGCCCATGGTGGGGTGAAGGGGGAATAATCAGTCTAAAGCCCCACAAGGAAGAGGAGCATCTTTAGGTGAAGCTTTCTTAATCATAAAGACACTGAAAGTGATTCCCTGGAGGGGCTTCAGAACCTCAGGGATGCATCTGGGGTTGGGAGGAGGTCTGGCAATGGGATGGGTGAAGCTGATCCTACCTCAGGCAGGAAGATCATCACCTTGAGGTCCCTTCCAGTCTGAGATGATGCTGGGCATGCCCTGGGCCTTGCTTCAGCTGGTGAGCTGGACTCACCTCTTCAGCACTGCTCCACAGAACAGATGTGGTTGGAAGCTATAGCAGAGTAGAAGGAGCATAGAATCACAGACTGGCATGGGTTGGAAGGGACCCCAAGGGTCACAGAGCTCCAACCCCCCTGCCACAGGCAGGGACACCAACCTCCAGGCCTGGAGCTACACAAGGTTGCCCAGGGCCCCCGCCAACCTGGCCTTGAACACCCCCAGGGACGGGGCACCCACCCCCTCTCTGGGCAGCCTGTTCCAGCCCCTCACCACTCTCTCTGGAAAGAACTTCCCCCTAATATCTCATCTAACCCTTCCTTTATACTGCAGTTTGAATCCTTAAAGCCTCCACCCCCATCCAGGTGATGTGCTGGGGAGCTCCTGGACCACGAAAGGCCTGCCCTGGCAGGTGGAGCTGCCCCTGGAAGTCCTTCCCTGAAAAGATAGATGATGCTGAGCCCAGGCTGGTGGTGTTCAGATAAAACCACAAAGTGCATCTTCTAATTTGTAAAGCCTTCTGCTGGCCTGATAAATAAGCCCATCTAGCTAGCATTCTCCCCACAGGAAGGAACATCAGAGAAAAGCCAACTGTTTCACTTCAAGGCTTTATATTTTAGTGATTCTGCACAGCATGATGGGCAACAGATAAAGGGAAGATGTGTGGAGCCATCAGGTTACAGGCTTCAATTGCACATTTTAGCTACCCAGTCTTGAGAGGCTTTTTCCTAAAGCATTATTTAGTCCTGTCCACAATCCCAAGTATTTCTAAGTTGGATGTAAAGTCTTTCACTGGGAAAATGACACAGAGATCTGCTTTAATTGTGTGCTTGAGTATTGCTAGAGAGCTTTTATGAGTAGCAGACTGTACTGGTTTATATTTTGGCCTCTTTTAGAGGCTTGGGAGTGATGTCCTAACAGGGGGAAACTTGTCATGGACACACATTAAAACCTGAACAACAAGGAGAAGACCTTTGATGACAAGAAATTTGGATACACAGATGGGTAATTCAATAAGGGGAGAAAAAGCTGAATTAAAGACATTTTTAGAGTTAACTTAGATGCAGGTCTCAGCAACTCTACCTCAGCTCATAGAGGCACATGCTGAACTGCAATCAAATGCCTATGTCCAGCTCTGCAGTTTCAATCACTCACCCCATTTATAGGGCTCTTTTTGTCTTGCATTAGGCAAAACATGAGCCCAACAGGAAATTAAGCAACCAAGCCCAAACCAGGAAACTCACTCCAGTGGCTTAGCCAGTGGAATGCCACTGCTATCTTCAAACTCAAGCCTCCAAAGAGATGAGGTTGAACTGCAGTCAGATTGGTTTTCAAAGTGGCTAATGTGCTTTTAATTTGCACAAGGTTTGGTAAGGAGGATAAATCCAGACAGAGCATTAGCTTGCTGTTGTGAAGTTGGGTTTTGATGATTTTTTCCTTTGTTTTTTTTTTTCCCAGAGAAGGCCTCAGCAGACAGACAGACAGACAGACACAGAATGAGTCTTAAAATGCACTGCTTGTAAAGGAAAAAAATGGAAATGGCTAGCTCAGTGTCAAAGATGCTCCTTCCAAATGAAGAACCTGCTGGCATTAAGACATTAAAAATGAACTTACACCCAAAGGTTGCACTTCTTCCTCAAAAAGCTTATTTTGATGACAGCTCTCTGGGGGGGGGAAGGACATTCTTTTAGCTGTTTACTGATGTCCCTGCATTTGGGATCTTCTGTTCTCCATGCAGAAGATTTTAACTGATTTTTTGGAGAGCAAGCTACAATTTTTGGTTCACAAAAAAACCCCACCTAACTCCTCAAAGCAATTTCTTGCTTGCAGGTTCCCATGATATTTAGAGTACCTGGAACCTGTAGTGATGGTCCAGGTCCCTGTTGAAGTGAGCACTGCACCAGCACTGAGTCAGTAATAGAGTCCCTGCCTGAACAACTGCCCCAGTGAGGATGAGGAGAGAGGAGAGAAGCAGGCAGGCACAGGAGTTCAGGGAAAAGAGAATGTGTGTGGTGATCAGCCTGATTAGTAGCATCTTTGGTGCACCACTGGCAGGCTTTGATAAGCTTCTGTAGGGCACAGAGCAGAGGCCAAGCTTGTGAGGGGATGTGAGAGGAGATGCTGTACTGGGCACTGGTGAGGCTGCACCTCGAGTGCTGGGTCCAGTTCTGGGCTCCTCACCATCAGAAGGACATGGGGATCCTGGAGCCAGTCCAGAGAAGGGCAACCAGGCTGGGGAAGGGGCTGGAGGGCAAATCCTCTGAGGAGCAGCTGAGGGAGCTGGGGGTGTTCAGCCTGGAGAAGAGGAGGCTGAGGGGAGACCTTCTCCCCACCTCCCCTGCCCTGCCAGGAGGGTGCAGAGAGGTGGGGGAGGGTCTCTTCAGCCAGGGGACAGGAGATGGGACAAGGGGCAATGGGCTCAAGCTGCCCCAGGGCAGGGGCAGCTCAGATGGGAGGGCNGACTGGATGATCTTGAAGGGCTTTTCCCACCCTGTGACTCTGTGAATGAAACCACCTTGCAGATACCTGGAGGGAGTTCCTCTGAAGCCTGACAAGAGCCTGGCACAGGGGAGAGATGCCCATTGGTGGCTTAACAAGGAGACAGAGGCTCCCTGGCTGCCCTGTACTATGGATTCTGGTGGCCTCACTGTGTTAGATACACCACAACCACGTGGGTGCTTTTCACTGTGCCTGTAAATACACCCTGTTGTTTACTTAGCAATGCCCTGCACCTGCCACTGATTCAAACTAACCCATGAGATGCTTCATTAGCTTCAAGAAGAAGCCATGGGGCCTCTGTGGGTGCTAAGGCTGGGGCTGGAGGGTCTCACTGCTTCTTCCTGAACCCCCCCCAGTTTCATAGTCTTCCTGCTCAGTTCTTTCTTCCTGGGAGGAAGGCTTTTTGCACAGCCTTCAAACTACCTGTTACAGACCTCCAGGTCAGTGTAAAAATAACAGCTACAATCAAATCTGCCTTTAACAAACAGTTTCAGTGATGAGGGAGGAACTACTGCTCCCCCACTGTGTTTTTCCCCAACACAGGCACAGCTCTGTGTGTCACCTGTGCCCTGTCCATGTGTACCTGTACGTGCTGCAACACATTTAAAACCAGTTCAGTTGGATTTGGTAAAGGTTTAGAGGCCTTTTGGAGGTTGCACAAAATTTAGGGAAGCAAACTGAGTGGAAGACACCCTACAAGTGTTCCTACTGAATAGAAAGCCTTAATCAGCTTCTGTGGTCTTAGACAACAGAGAATACAGAGAGAAAAAACTTGTGAGGCTTTGTACCTACCCCAACTGCAGAAAAGGTTCAGGCAGGACTTGTATCTCAGTCAGTCAGCCTTGAAACATACCCAAAAGACACCACCAAGTTTCACTGAAATGGATTTTAAGAATGTATTAGCTCAAATATTCTCTCTCCCTTCCTCAGAGGCATCCCAGATGTCTCACAGCTTGAAACACAGAAGAGTTTGAAGTGGGTGTTTTGAAGGGATGCAGATTGAACAGAGGGACCACTCAGTGGGTGAGCAACTGGCTGGATGGTTGCATGGAAAGAGGCATGGTCAACAGCTCAATGCCCAACTGGAGACCAGTGATGAGTGGTGCTCCTCAGGGGTCAGCACTGGGACCAGTAGGTTCAACATCTTTGTTGGTGACATGGACAGTGAGATAGAGTGCACCCTCAGCAAGTCTGCTGACAACACCAGGCTGGGTGGTGTGGTTGGCAGGCTGGAGGGAAGGGATGCCAGCCAGAGGGACCTGGACAGGCTGCAGGGGTGGGCCCATGTGAAGCCCTCTTTCTACAGGACTGATGGATGTCTCTTGCTTCTCCACAAGGGAACAAGAGGGGGTCAGAAGACATTGCCTGGGGGTCAGAAAGACATTCCCTCCCACTCAGGGAAGCAGGGACATGAAGATTTGTCTGGTTTTTTATCCCCTTCCTCTACAGCCAACGGCCTGGCTGACCTCCTGAATCATTGGGGCCATCATAAAAGCCTCAGGCAACAGTCATCACTCCTGTTTTCTGCTTGTGAAACACAGGTTAGTCTCCTGAGAGCTAAAATGCTTCAGTTTAATTGAAACTGTTTGATTTAATAGATGAGTATCTTTGCTAAATGTCAAGGCTGAAGTGAGCAGAGGTCACAGTAGGCAGCCTTTAGTGTCTGGGGTGGAGGCAGAAGCTGCCTTTGCTTTAATGAAAGGTACAGAGAGGTGGAAAAGGCTCTGATGGGCTTTGGCTGGAAAGACAGGGAGGAACACAAATTAACCCAGTGGAAAGCACAAAGGAGAAGGCTGGTGTGGCTGAAGGACTTGGCTACCCAGCCATAGCAGCAGCCTGACTGGATGTGAGTGAGAGGAGCCAAGGAGGAAAGTGAGAGAAAGCCAGAAGCTCTACCTGACTCACAATGGGCTCCATCTGTCAGCTGGGTACCTGGGATGGGGTTTCTGGGAGACAGGCTGCAATTTCAGTTTGAGCAGAGTAGGCAGGTCTGGGAACAGGAGTTGAAACACGTCACTGGGATTGTCTTCTGCAGGGGAACTTCTCTGTAAATGGGAGATGTAAAAGCAACCCCTCTGCTGCAAGAACATCCCCAACGCTTGGCATGCACAAAGCTCTGCAGAGAATCTGTGTTTAACAGGTCTGTATCACTGCTGAAAATCCATCCTTAAACCCCCACTTTGAGCTGATGATTAAAAAGGTTCCCTCTTTACCTAACCAGAGTCAATTTAGACAGGTGATGAAGTGAAATAGGGGTATTACTGGGTTGCAAGCACTTTGTTTTCCAGTAAAACTTCATGGTTTGAAAGCTCTTCGTTTCCTGGAAGCTGGCAAGAGATCATAGAATCATAGAATCCCAGACTGGTCTGGGTTGGAAGGGACCCCAAGGATCACAGAGCTCCAACCCCCTGCCACAGGCAGGGCCACCAACCTCCAGGCCTGGAGCTACACAAGGTTGCCCAGGGCCCCAGCCAACCTGGCCTTGAACACCCCCAGGGATGGGGCACCCACCCCCTCTCTGGGCAGCCTGTTCCAGCACCTCACCACTCTCTCTGGAAAGAACTTCCCCCTAATATCTAATCTAACCCTTCCTTCCTTCAGCTTTAATCCATCCCCCTTGTCCTGCCAGTCTCTGCCCTTTGAACAAGCTGATTCCCCTCCTGTTCCTCTGCTCCCTTCAGGGACTGGCAGGCTGCAATGAGGTCCCCCCACAGCCTTCTCTTCTCCAGGCTGACCCAGCCCAGCTCCCTCAGCCTCTCTTTGTAGGGCAGCTGCTCCAGCCCTCTGAGCATCCTCGTGGCTCCTCTGACCCCTCTCCAACAGCCCCACATCTCTCTTGTGTTGGGCCCCAGCTCTGGACACAGGACTCCAGCTGGGGCCTCCCCAGGGCAGAGCAGAGAGGGACAATCCCCTCCCTGTCCCTGCTGCCACCCCTCTGCTGATGGAGCCCAGGATCCCATCGCCCTTCCCAGCTGCCAGAGCCACTGCTGCCTCATGTTCAGTCTCTCCCCCACCACAATCCCCAAGTCCTTCTCAGCAGGGCTGCTCCCCAGGAGCTCTTCTCCCAGGCTGGATCTGTGGCTGGGATTCTTCCAGCCCAAGTGCAGCCCCTGACACTTGGCAGTGTTGAACCTCATACTGAGGTCTGACACAATGCCACTGCCCATCTTCCACCACTCCTCAGCAGGTTTGGAGGAAGAATAAAAGAAGATAGTATCATTGTGGGTATAAAGAAGACAGGAAAGAAGTACTTATCCAGTGTGTTTCCTTAGGAAAATGAATTTATTTCTTGCTCCCTCAGACTTCTGGATTAGCAGTAACAGAAGAGTACCAGAAAAGTGCTGCTAGCACCTTTAAACAAAACAAGAAATAAGAATACCAACCCAAACCAAAGCTAAACAAAACCAACTCAAAATAAAACAAAAGCCCCACAACTCATACAAACTGAGAAGGACACGAAATGGCTTGTCCAGAAACTCTGTATTAAAGCTGGTGAAACCCAACAGCTGATAATGTTGTGCAGAGCATGCTTTAAGGAACAGTGCTTATTAATCAAATTAAAGTTAGTGATCTGTCTTCCCCATGCCTTGTATTAGCAATCACTAGAGGAGTTTGCAAGAGCCCTACAAGCCTTGTTCTGGCAGAAAAACCCCCTTAAACTCCAGCAGCCCTCCTGGCTGCCCTGGGATGCAGGTACCTGATGTGTCTTCAGCAGCCCTGGGTTTTTTTTCCAAGGAGAGACAAGCTGGGGAGAAGTGCTGGGCTGAGAAAAGGCTTGCTCAGGAGATGAACCAAGCCATTTGGTAACGCAGGCAAGTGTAGAAGGAAGGTTTAGGAAGGTTTAGGAAGGAAGTGCTGTACACTGCAAAAAGAACAAGGAGCTTGGAAACGTACGTAGGAAGGGACTAGAAACTTGAGTAGGCAGAAGATGCTTTGGCTGAACTCTTAGCAATTCAGAGTTCTCATGAGTGGGACTGTTCCTAGGGGATGGCAGTGAAAAGCAGAACAATGCTGGAATGGCTCAGCACTTGGAGCTCGATTTGCCCCTTTCTGCCTAATTCCTACCTTGAAAAATGAAGTATATCCTGGCCAGATGGCTCAGTTTAAGAAGAAGCAGGCAACTGTGTAGCTGGAATAGCAGGTAATGGGGGTGAAAGGCTGGCTAGAGGAAACGTCAGCTGCGTCCAGGGGGCACGGGATGGAGTCACCCTTCCATGAAATCCAATAAAACCTGATCTGGTCATGATTAACTCAACATTTTCAAAATCCTTTTAAGAGTTCACAAAGAACATAATGTCTAGCCAACTTGCAGTGGTATATGAGGGACCCCTGACTCTTAATATCCCAGGATGTCAGCCCTCTGCTTGCTTCAGGTTTTGATGCTGAACACTGCTTTGCTTCTCAACTCCAGCCTATTCATGCAGCATGCTTATTGCTTTGTCTCCTGTCAACAAGCCCTTGAACATAAGTCAAGTACATTACACAGATAACTCATCTGTTTGAGCAGTCTGAGCAAGGTTTATGCTGAAACCACCAACTGAAACATGTAATTAGGGGCAGAACTTCCTCTTGTGCCCAGAACCTGTATGCACAGCCCTGAAACTGAGAATGGAGAAGTGTGAAAAGCATCTCTGAGGAGGCTCAGCCCTGTCCAACCATCCCCTCAGAACACCCAGGGCATCACAGGACCCCTCAGTACCTCCCCTCCATACCTAAGCAGCGTCTCCTGTACCTGCTCTGTGTCAGGCTCCAAAGTCAGCCCAGTTTCTCTCTTCAGCCCCTTGCGTGGGGACTCCCAGGGCTGGGAGATGGAATGCACGTTGCCCCCTGGGTCCCAAGGGTGAGTGCAAAGTGACCCTGAGGAAAATGGGATCAGTGGGGGATTTTGCTGGATCTGGAATCTTTCTGACAGGCCTTCATAAATTTGTCTTTAAAGCAGAGGCCCCTTTTCCGTTACACACATTTTATGGGGAAACAGGCAAATGGCTAACAGTGACTGCTGCAAGCAGAGACACACCACTATTTGGGGTAAACTTGCCTGAGACTTGCTGTCAGTATCCCAGCTCTCAACAACTTCTGTAAAAACGTGAGGGAGCCCTGGGACAGGCTGCCCAGGGGGTGTGGAGTCTCCTTCTCTGGAGAGATTCCAGCCCTGTCTGGACACCGCCCTGTGTGCCCTGTCCTAGGGACCCTGCTTTGGCAGGGGGTTGCACCCCATGAGCTCTGGAGGCCCCTTCCAACCCCTCCAGCTCTGTGAGTCTGTGATTCTCTTACCTGCCTTCCTTCTACAACTCATCCTAAGAGGTTGTTATCACTGTATGTAGTAAATACACTAACATTTAGCCTACAGACACTGTGCTAGGTAAAAAGTGCTCAGCATACCCAGCAAAATCCCTTCCAACCCCTTTGAAACAGCTCTGGAAATGCTCACCTGAACCTCACCAGCAAGGGCATATGTTGTGAAGTGTCTGAACTACTTTTACAGCTTATTTCTTGAGCTGCATCAAATAGCTCCTTACCTACCAACAGTATGAAAGTAACAACAACAACAACAAAAGAACTGAGTTGCATAGTCTCTTCTGTTTCCCTTCTTCATCTTAGGTGGTCATTTGCCTAGCCTGGCAACAGCTCAGTAGTGACACACGTGCAGCACGAAGGTCTAGCTGTTGTTTCTGCAGGGGAGGCAAAGCCAGCGTTCTGACTAAGGAGGGGAAACCATTCCCTTTCTTGAGTAACTGGATCTTGGGAGCTAGCTGTTGAGATGGGATGGAAGAGGAACTGCTATTCCTTTATAGAAAACTGGTTGACTAAACTGAATATAACATTTGTAGACGTAGTGGGGACTTCTACCTGCTTCCTCTAGTAGTTGGGGTGCAGAAAACAACCTCCAGAAGGGTATCTTAGAGCAGTCATGCCATGCATCAGTTCCCCTGGGTGAAAACTTCCTCCTGAGGCTTGTCCTGATCACACCTATTTCAGCACGTGTGTTATGGTGAAGACAGCTTTCTGTCTCTCTCCAGCTTGGCTTTTCTCTTTTTTAATTTAGAACCCTGTCTGCATTGATGTCTCACTGTTTTGGTGGAAACAGATGGCCCTTCCTGGAGACAGGCAGTCGAGTGAGCAGGCACCGACCACTCTAACATGTGGCAGCGTGTTTGTAATCAGATATTTAAAGTGCCAGACAATTACTATCCAACCTTGTCANAACAGGAGGGGAATCAGCTTGTTCAAAGGGCAGAGACTGGCAGGACAAGGGGGAATGGACTAAAGGAGGGAAGGGTTAGATTAGATATTAGGGGGAAGTTTTTTACAGAAAGAGTGGTGAGGGGCTGGAACAGGCTGCCCAGAGAGGGGGTGGGTGCCCCATCCCTGGGGGTGTTCAAGGCCAGGTTGGCTGGGGCCCTGGGCAACCTTGTGTAGCTCCAGGCCTGGAGGTTGGTGTCCCTGTCTGTGGTAGGGGGGTTGATGCTCTATGATCCATGGGGTCCCTTCCAACCCAGACCATTCTATGATTCTATGAAGTCAAGGAAGACTATGGTTGGATAGTGAATGAAGTTGATTAAAGCTGCCACCTGCCCTGTCTCAGGTACAGTCACTCCCTTCTACTGCCCATCCTCAGCCTTTAGGTTTTGTTGACTGCTGTATGTGATGTGCCCATGTGGTAAGTTTTGGGATGCAACCAGCTGATCACAGGAGGTATCTACCACCTCTGTGACAACACTAGTTTAGGGCCCACCTGGCTTTGGACTACGGGCAGGTAAAAGCAGCTCCACCCCAAAAGAAGAGAGCATCACACATTGCCATTAAAAAAGAAGCTGATAAATCAAGGAGCAAATCATGGGGGAACATTACACCAGAAAAGAAAGAAGACTTAAGAGCTATCTAATCCCTAAGATAAATTAATTACTGCCAAGTTTTCACCCTAGCTGGACATGCCCTGCCTGTGGAAGTTGAGAGCAGAAGCACTCACTGCTGGGGGAGCGCGGACATAGCTCCTTTCATGTGCCACCCCCATCCCATGGCTGGAAGCAAGGAGTTGCAATGGAGAGGCAGTTCAGCTTCAGAAACTCAAGAGTTCCCTCCCCAGCTTTACCTTTTCCTTGCAGCAGAAACAGTGAGGGAGGCAGCAGGAAAGTTCTGTGGCTGAGCAGAGAGAAACAGCACCGTTTCAGAGCTAGGAAAATGGTTGAACTTGTAGGCAAGGGAAAACTGGTTTCATGTCCAAATCTCCCCCCTGAGCTGCTGAACTCTGGTGGAATACTTAAGACACAATGGTTGTGAAAGATAAAATTGTATTATGACTTCATTCAAGAAAAAAAAACACCACCACCAACAACAACCTAAATTCTAAGTTTGGATAAGGATTTAGCAATGCAATGCTTCAGGGATAACTTGTTTTCAGTGGGGAATTCTGTGTACAAAACTGATTACAGGATGGAGCCAAATCCCTGCCAAAGCTACGGGTAGGATCGTGAAAGCAGATGAACTCCAATTTCCCATGCTCTAGAATTCACAATAAGGCCAGGAGCAAAATGAGCACAACCAGAAAGTATTTCAAAGAGCCAGGACTGGGCTATGGGAGAAAGCTGTGTACTTTCCTCTGCGAACCTTTAATCGCTTGCAAGATCTTTCTAAAGAAAGGTAGGTGTTGCTCTTACAGAGAACTAGTATGCTGATTTAAATATTCATTGTATAATTTGGGAGAGGTATCTTGGAAAACTATCTGAAAAGATTTCAGCTTAAGGTTTATTAAAACCCAATAAGCACGCAAAGCTTCCAAGAAACCCAGTACCCTAGGGGTTGTATGGGGTCTAAAAGATGAGAGGATGGTGGCAAAAAGCAAGCAGCACCACCTGGTATTGCTGTCTGAAGTAAAATTGGGTTGTAGTTCCTGGTCTCTACAGGTTAAAATCAGAAAGCCTGGAAAAAAAAGGAAGCTGAAGCATGGGTGTCTCAGCAGCACAGTTTTGATTCGGACTCTGCATTGCAACATTCACTCAGCTGGCTATTGCAGGCCTGACTTGTAATCGAGGAAGAACCTTACAGAATGGTAAGGTAAAGTCAGCTGAAGAACTCCTGGGTCAAGGGAAAGGTGAGGGGGAAATACCAACTCCATATGCAAAGACCCAAGAACAGGTTGCAGGAGGTCGAAACAACAGATGCGTGTTCAAGGGATGAAAAAGGCTTGCCAATAGTTACTGGTAATAAAATGTAATACCTGGGCCTCGGTAACGTTAGGCCTGTAGGCAACAGTAAACCAGGGCTTGGTTTCTCATGATGTTCCCAATTATGCACCCACATAAAGCAGCCTCTCTGCCCTAACAAGTGCACGAGGTAATCGCTGTCCCAACACATCCCACTTCCTCACTCCGGTTGACTCAGAAACTGCCTTTGGAGTGAGCTCCCACAGGAACGTTCCTTTGCAAGAGCAAAAACC